>JBAMYA010051068.1:0-60363 GCA_037176975.1 Arrhamphus sclerolepis | reverse complement strand
AAGAGAAAAAAGAGAAAAAAAAGAGGAAAGAAGAAAAAAAAAAAGAGAAAAAAGAGGAAAAAAAAAAAAAAAAAAAAAAAAAAAAAAAAAAAAAAAAAAAAAAAAAAAAAAAAAAAAAAAAAAAAAAAAGGATGCTAGCGTTACAAAAGATCATCAGCATCACTGCAAAATTACTATTTTTTTTTCTGTCAGAACACTTCAAACATCTTCATTTCATAATGAATCTTTGCCCAAACAGGAATAAAAACATACAACAACAACAAAAAAGCACTGTGGCGTTTCAACATCTAATACGTAGGCATGCAAACCTCCGGTCGCTCTCATGCAAGAGTTAAGCTACACAAAGAGTTGGAAACAAGCCGAGGGCCACTTCTGATCTAAGTGTGTTTTCGACAACCCTTTATTACTGTCCACAGTCTTCCTCAGTGAGACTCTGAGCAATTTGTCCTCTAGACATAATGGAACCTCTACACTGCGTGATACCTCTGCACTGCAACTTAAGAGACGCTGACATGTCCCAGAGAGAGACGGCAGGAACTGAGTGTTCAAGGCAAAATGAGACTCAAACAGATCTAAAGAAGTGCTTTCAGCAGAAGTAGCTGAAGAAGTTTCTCTGAGAGGGGAAAAAACTGTCAAAACTTGTTTACAGTTTATTGTATATATTCAGAGTCTACATTCTAAGAACGGTTATATGTAGTAACAGTGACGGAGAAGCGTAGTGGCTTGCAGAAAAACATTTGTTCAGCTTGAATTATGTCAGCTGTTGCCAAAAGCAACCAAAATGATGTTTGTCAAAGCAGTGTTGAGAGGTTTTACTGGTGTCTGAGTCAAATCTAAGTGGAGTCTTCATCTCGCCTGCTTGGTCACTGGAGCTCCTAATTACAGTGTTTTGTTAAAAACCAAAGGCTAATCACTGAGGTGTAGAAGAGGCACTGGTCCACCTGTCCATCACTTCATCCAGCTGCGTGACTCTTAGGTGACGTTAACTCTCTTGTAATGAGGTGTGTTTGCACCAACAAGCTGCTGCACTGACAGCTCAGGGAGAAGCTTCGGATGTGTTGGTTCAGCGCTTGAGTGTGAGCTTCACAAAGGAAGACAACATGTTGTTGACAACTCTGTTCTCTGCTTGTTTAGCCTCCAAGTCTGAAGTAAGACACCATGCATTTATCTGAAGCACATGGATAGGTGAAAAGATGGATGTTTGGCACAGCAGAAGCACTGTAGGTAGAAGAAAATGTAACTGGAAAAAATAAAACTTTTAAATGTATGAAGTGATTCATGTTTTGGGTGTTTGACTTTTCCTCGTTAATAGTAGATGTTTTATATCTATTAATGGGGGGATGTTGTGTTTCATCTCAAAAGTCAGTATAAACTAAGAAGAAATGATGACACTTTGGTAGTTTACTTTGGAAATATAACAGCATTTGGTATAAACAACGTAAAGTCTGTTGATTTTTTAAAAGAAAACAAGCTTTAGCTCTTAATATTGCATCATATGACACAGGTGCACTGCTGAACTTAAAACAAGTTTAGAAAGCTGACAGTAAGAATAACAAAAATTGCTTTCCATGTTAATATTTCTTTAAATTCACTCCTTCAGCTCATTAAAGTTTATAAAGCAGGTTAAACTGAGTGACCGTGTATTTTAAGGGATTGAATCAGCAAGAAAGCTGCACTGCATAAAATGAACACCATACAAGTATTCAATTAAAATGCTGCTGCTGGCAGACAGCGGTTCTTAAAGGAATTACCTTTAGGTTTATGCCCATCTACTTCAGTAAATTTAGCCTGCGTTTTAATTTATCTAGTTTGATTAAACTGTAAAAGCACATCAGAGGCAAATAACTCGTGTCATTCAACAGGAATGCTGATGATAAAATTCTAGAAAAGGTGTGAAAACATATATGTACAACGCACAAATAAAACAAACAAGCACATCATTATGGAACAAGAGCATATTATTGATAGCTTTGTATTTTTACATAAAACCAAAATGAGTACTCGCTTCCTGTAGGCTATTATCTCCGGGGCATATAAGAGGTGGATTTTCCCTTTCATGGCTTTATCAGAGGAAAGCATCTGTCTCCCATCTGAGGCTACAAGAAATCCATTTGTGCAGTCTGAAATGGACTGGCACCCCACAGCTGACAAAGACAAAAGGCTTTAAAAAATTAACTATTAAACCGAGCTGTCTGGTTAAATATTCATTTTAATCCAGCACCGGAAGGGAGACACCAATTGAGCTCTTTTTGTGTGCCATCTTTCCAGGGCATTCAAAAAGGAAATGTCCATGTCTTCTCTCAGGGTGTATTAACAGCTTGATGGAAACCATCAAAAAAAGAAAAAGAAAAAAAAGCTATAAGGCGTTAATGTCAAAGATCAACTCGCTCTTTTGTTTTAAGTAAGCTGGTGGAAAACAGGATCTTAAAAACAACATCTGCAGCTAAGACAGGGTCTCCTTTCATGTAAATTTGCCTATTTAGTCAACATTCTGGTGTGTCCAAATAAGGAGCTCATACAGAGAATATTACCAGACAAAAGACAATAAGTAAAAACAGCGAAACGTCTCTGTAGCTTTCCCTGAAGGGGTACGGCCGCGCAAAGTTGATTGAAAGAAAAATATCCTAATCAAATGTCTGTGACATGTTTTGGTCAAGATAAAACATAAAAAGAGTATGAAAACAACCTTTTCAACCACATATGGCCAGCTTGGTTCACAGCAGCTGGTTCTTGGTGCTACAAGAGGACTCTGCTGTCCATCACTACATTTGTTCCCAAACTGAAAAAGCAGATTAGAAGCTAGGTTAAAAGTCAAGCTTCACTGAAGACGCACTACAACTAAGAGCCACAGTTTGTGGAAAGCTTACTGTACTTAACATCATCAGGTACCTGGAAAAGTACTATTGATTTGCTGGAGGTTGACATGTTGCTGTTTTTCTTTGAGTGGCACACAGCATCATCTGTCACAGAATCAGGAATAACACAGTGTCGGATAAGTAACACTGTGAGCTGAAAGTACACAGGGAAGAACTAAATCCACACTGACACCAAGAGTAAAAGTACTTTCCTGTGTATTATAACAGTTTGAGTGCACAACACTCACCTGGGATGCTGGATTTTATGATAAATCCTTTGAGAAAAAAATTACATTTCTCAGACAGGCTCAAAACAAAATTAGTACCAAGATGTATGTTATTATTTCTTTAAATGAATGCTGTTCTTATACCTTCATGCTGATAAATGGATAATAGTTGACTGTATTGTAAAAATATTACATTAAAGTAACGCTCAAACTGCTGGGCTCCCGATGGAGACTATTATTCTAGATGAGCACCGGTTCCTGAATAACAGTTATCTAAATACTGAACAAAAGATTCAGTATCTCAGAGGTGTGTGAAGTAAAGGTCAGACGGATGATAAGATAGCACACTGTCACCATCTCCGTCACTGATTCAGCCAAAGTGTAAAAGCAGGTTAGCAGCTAGGCCGCTGTTTCTGGAAAGATCACAGTCCTTAATGCCATCAGGTACCTGGAATGGCACTGGTAATTTAACAGAGGGGTTAAACAAGGGACACAAACTCCCACAAAAATGCATATGACATGGATGGAATGAAACCTAAAAGCAGCGATTCATTTCCCCTTCAGTCCAGAGCCAAAACAACAACAACAACAACAACAACAACAAAAAAGTCTCAATTATAACACAAACAAATTTACACATGGATGCTAAACGCATTAAACCAAGTGTGACTTCTATCAAGACCAGCTGGTACATTTGCCTCAGTGCTATTTTGCAACCTAGATTAATAGATTGATCCTGATTTGTCTAAAGGATTAAAACAAATTATTTAAATATTGATATATATACACATATATATGTAAAAAAAGGCAGAACATATGAAGTTAGGCATGGTAACCACATACACACTTCAGCTATGAGAAAAAAAAATCCTGTTTTGTGATACGTGCTTAAAAAAGAAGACTGTGGTGTCTTTAGCCTTTGATGAGCTTAGCAGTGGCTTTTCAGGTTAAAAGCATGAGCAGTCTCTAGATTTAAAAGGTTTATAAGATTTACACTGCAATGAGTGTAAAGATCAGTTTTAATCAAAGTCACTAAGTTTGCTGAATAGAAAATGGAATATTAGATATCGGAATCTGTCAAAAGTGTTGGAAGATCTTTTTATGTCACTTAGGCTGTTACTGATGCTGCATTCAAGTGGCCTCGGGAATCATAAGTCGTAGCTAATGATGTCTCACCTGGGATGACCTCAACATTTAGTTACAATATAAGTTCAGAACAACGGATTCGACTGTAATTTGCACATATACACACTGTGGGAACAATGAAAATATTGTGTGTGAGCAAATTAATAAAACACAAACTGACAGAAGCTCAAATAATCTGATTATTGATAAGGCCATCATGACGTAGTATACGCTAGGTCGGCTGGCTCAGAAATCCTTCAGCCAGACTTGGACATTCTGACTTCAACTTCCTCAAAAAGAATTCAAATTTCCCATCTATGTAATATATATGTTTTAAAATACTAGAGCAAACACACACACACACACACACTTTAAGTGCTGAAACAGTTATCTACTCATATTCTCTAAGGGGCTGGCCAAGATGTGCCAAGTAGGAAGCATGCAAGAGCGTAAATAATGCATGCCTGCACAGGACAATACAGAGGGGGTGTAGCTTGAAGTGGTGAGGACTGGATGGGCTGGAGGGAGCTTGTGGGGGCTCGCTGAAGCGTGCCAGCCTCAACTGGCTCACCACAAAAGAGACAGACAAAAGAAAACTCACCGCCTTCCTCACGAAAGCAGAAATGACATTACGCAGCCACAACATAAGGCGGCTTGATCTTTCACTGAAACAAACACGCAAACTGACATGGTATGGCTTACACCACAGATGCTGTCATAACAGTTCAGCTCCACTTATTTGACAGTAAAAGGCCTTATCAGGCCCTATTTACACTTCTAAAAAAATTGTCAGACCTCTCTGGGGTCTTTCAGGCTCCAGCATCAAACTTTCATCTGGCCCAATTATCCAATTATGTGAAGTAGTGGTCAGACTAGAAAGTGATGACGGCTGCACACCTGCAGAGGCTGGGACTAGTGTGGGGCCCCTAGGGCCCTCAGGAGTGGAGCGAACATTAGCTACTAATGAATCCTGTCAATAATGGAAAATCTGTTGATGCATTTTAAAAACCACATAAATATCAGTGAGAATCTGCAGCTAATGATCATTTATAACTGCACCCATGCATCTTATCTGTTTATTTGGCCACGAAGACAGCATGTTAGTCTAGTAAAGAAAATCATATGAAGAATGGAGAAACAGGATACAACAGAATACAGATAATCAGGATGGAAAAATGCTAGACAACATTTTTACTCATGGGAACATTTTACATTCCAAACGAGTGAAATGCATTGCAGCGGTACAGTGAACTGACTGCTCACAAAATAAAATCAAAATAATCATTAATTGGAGCCATAAAAACAACACACTGCAAAGTTCTTGAGTGGAACTGGAGGCTGAAATAATTGCGTCCCATTGTTACTGGATCGGCGTTTCTTTCTGACTATAAATCAGACATGACAAACGTTTTGGCTGCGCCAGGAAACTAAAGGCTGATACGCCATTGCTGCATGACTCCTGGTTCCTTCCTTCAGTTTTGTAAATAGAATAACATTTTTAAAAGAAACCACAACATTCCTGTTTGCCCTGTGGTTACATCCCAGTCAACAACTGGGCTGATGAGCAGACTACTGCCTCCAAGAGCTAAAGCATTGTTCTTTAGCTCGGTAATCTTTCTCCTTTCGTGAAAGGTAACGTGTCGGTTGTGGTCAAGTACTGACACAATGCTCAGGATTATGATTCATAGGAAGCCACTTGCTCTTCTTTGATTTGTTTGTCAGAATTTTTTTTCTTTTTTGCTTTCATAAAAACACCTTCAGCTTTGAGGACATCAAACCACACTAACAGTGACGCTCAGGTATTTCAAAGATTAACAGAGGTTTAAGAGAATAAAAAGATCTGCAGGTAAGACATTTCTCAGGACTATTATTAACAAATGGATGCAAAACAAAACAATGAAACGAACTGGAGACAAGTGAGGGCGTGTCTGACAAAGACACCCCAACAACGTGCTCATCCACTTCAAAGAGGTGGACACGCATCATCACGGTGGCTGAGTCGCACATGACATCCCTGGTGTTTGTGTATATAATTACGTAGAGGAAGATGTCTTTCTCGTACAAAGGACAGCCATCTAGTTACACTGCATGTAGAAGAGCACATTCTTCAAGCCACAGAAGCAGGAGACCAGCTTAACCAACTGCAAACAAGTTTCTTTTCCTATTCATTTTTCAGCATCTTACTTTTAAAGGTTCTTTCATGCCTGACTTTATTCAAAACCAATACTTCAAAGTTAACTTTGCATGAGATAGGTGAATAATCGGTCTGAAACAAAGGTTCCTTCTGCGACCATTTACAATTATGACTGATGACAATGTCTCTGCAGACAACAGCAGATGAAGGAGCAGGCTCACATACCAGCTACGTACCACATAAAAGGATTTCTTGGCTTCAAACACAATAGGCAGTGATGAATTTCAGGCTGAGATACACAAGGCCATTTGTGAAAGCAGAGGGAAATGTCGAATGAAATTCCACTAAGATCTCTTTTCAGTTCACTGTATATTTAACTACAACATTCCTAAAATACCATGAGAAACCTTCAGGCACATTGCTGCAAAATTAAATCTAAAATCTGACAATCTCGTCATATCATCACAGTCTGGGTGGCCCACATACACCATATCTAAATTAGTTGGTCTATTCCACTTCAGTTTTTCTAAACATTGCAATAAACATTTTCAAGCATCAAAATCATCAACTCTAACTTGCGCTCCATTTTCTAATTTAATTTCCAATGTAAGCATGAATTTGCTGCAGGTTTTCCACACTCACTTCACTCATTTGAGTTAGAACAGAGCCCAAATTAAAGCCCAATAACACTGCTTCATTAAAAATGGGGGATTAATATCTCAGGATACCTGAACATTACTGGACAAAACCAAGACTGAGAGGATGGACTCAGGCATGAAGAGAACAGTGGCTGTCATCTCTTGCGTCACTCAGCACCCTGACGTTTTTTAGAGATTGGGTCTGGGCTTTCCTATTCGGCATGGTAGGAGAGGGACATTTTTCAAATGCCTGAAGGATATTTACACACCTGGTCAGCATGAGGTGAAGGTGAAAAGAGGAGAGAAGCCAGCCATGTTTTAGGTCACTGCAGAGCCAATAACATTTTAACCTTTGCTACATGGAATGACTGACACCATTTCAGCCTGATCACAAAAACAAAACAGAATAAACATAAAAGCATTCATTTCCATAGATGTAACCCCCGTATCTAAATGACAGAAGTTCTCACCGTGGAGCACTTTATCACTGCAGAAGAATAAAGGAAGAAACTGAATCACAGTTGTTTATGGAAGACTCGGGTGCAGGTTTAGGAGAAGATGGGGTCTTTCTCAAGGACATGAACCTGCAGTGTAATCAAGGTCTTTGCCAAATTACAGGCCAGCGACATCACAAAGCACGGTTCAATCCAGGGCTAAGGGAGAGGTCTCCTATTATACTAATAATCTTAAGTCATGGAGCAAATTCCGATGTGCAACGTCAACACTAGGTGGTAAAAGGAGGCTCTACTTATTTTAGGCATTCTAAAGACAAAGCTGCCTCTTTGTTTAAAGCTTGAAAAAAGGCTCTTAAGAGGAAAATAATGATAGCATTACAGTCAGCTTAATGCATTTTTGAGATGTGTAGTAAAAGAAGAATGCAGAGTGGCTACAAAAGTGGATGTGCAACTTGTCTCAGAAGTTTCCATTAATGTCTGCCGTTTGTTTTTGCAAAGGTCATATACTTCTGTATAGAACGGGAACAGAAACACAACTCTTGCAGTTGAGTTTCTGCATTAGTGCTGTTGCCACTTGCATGACGAGTTTGCTTTTTCTCTTACGGGGCGTCTTGTGTTTAGAAAAGATGCTGATAAACCTCTGCAGTCCATCTCTGAGTGTCAGATGCTTCTAATCACACATTCATTCAAAAACATGCATGGTGTTGTCTGGACGCGATGAGAAGGTAACAAACCTGGTTCACTGAATTTGCAGCACAAGATGCTAAGCCTGTTCCCAGAGAAGAAATGAAAAAGATGAGGGGGTCAAAGGGGACCGGAGCCATTGCAAACCCAGCTGCTGCAGTTGTAACCACCAGAGCTGAAAGAAAAGAGAAAAAAAAACTTAATTCAAAGTATTGCTTCTTAAGCAAAGACCTTCCAGTTAAATTTGAACTTGAAATTTACCATTATTTTATATTTTATTAAATGAATTCATGACTTTGTTCGATGTTGTATGTCACCTAAAAGCCAAAACGAAGACGACCAACAGGCATTTGTCACTATAACTTCAGAGATTACTGTATAAGACATAGTTTTATATAAAAGTACTTTATCTGATGTTGTACTGTAATGTAGCAGCGTTTAGAAGTCTGGGCATCAATCATTAGGAAGTTTGTCTGTTTGTTTATTATTCAAATATCATTCAGCTCGGAGAAAATTTGTCAAGACACTTAATTGAAACTTTGTTCTTGGTTTTTTAGTCGGGTTGCAGTGTCTGTCTGACTCCAGATCTGGAGGAAGCTTCTTTCATCAATGCTTCCGATGTTCCTAACAGCTGATAGTAGGTTTGATAAATAAATGCTCTTTGATATCCAGAGTTGTTTCAGTTCTATTATCAACTCAGCTGCTGGTGTGAGCAGCAGTCATCACAGATCTCTTCTGAAAACGCAGTCTGAACTGACTCATTTCCAGGTTTCATTTATCAGTGCATCTTCAGAAGTGTTTAACATCTCGAAATTAAACACTTTTATCCTACCTTTCTGTCAACAAATGGCAAGTGTCTGTGTGTTTAAGTGAGATCCTACAGGAAAAACAATTAGCTCATTAATTTCTGCTGCACAAAAAAAGAGTCCTCAATATTAAAACAGAACTTTGCAGTTCTGTTCTTTGGTATCTGCTGTTTTTCTGAGGCGGGACACATGAATAAATATAGATATAGCCTACTGTATATACAATGAGTAGAAACATACATTTGTAACTCTTCTGTTTTTTTTTCTTATGCTTTTTAAATAAAAATGTAGCTCTAATAAAAACAACTTTCTTGATGATATCAATACATATTAATTCTGTGGGGTAGCCAATCCACTTTCTTCTAAATCCAAAAAATGTTTTTCCTCCTCCTCCACATTTGAGCAGATAAGGTGGTGGCACATCAGCGTCTTCAGTTCAGGGAAGCTGATGAAAGTGAAGGTGCCAACTCCAGGACGAGGCAGATTGATTTACCACAGTTTTACTCCAACTTAAAACTAAATCCAGCACCTTCCTCTTCAGGAAGGTGCTGTGTCACCTGGTCAGAAAGGTCTTAAGCTCTTTAACACAGACAGGAAGAACAGCGGCTGAGTTGGCAGTTATCTAATCGGGTCGCTACTTCTTTATAGTCCATCAACTCTGACTGTTTTTATTAGCAGCCCTAGAATGTCCCGTGAATTATTAAAATAAAAAAATTAAAATTATGAAGATAGTAAAATAGATCTAAATATCTTGCTACAAGTGATGAATAATTAATGACATATAGGGATTACTTTACAGAGAATCTATTTATTTATAATATTCTGCGTATTTATTCTTCTTCTACAATAATATACAAACACTGTAAATGTTTTATTTTAATTTAGCATCAGTTTAATTCAGTATAAACTGTATAAGATGACCATGGGTTAAAAAAAAAAGGCAAAAATAAGATAATTAAATTTAGTAAACACTAGATAGCTTTTTTTCCCAGTCATTATCACAATAACTTCATTCAGCTTAGGTCAGTTAATAAATGACGTGCCAAAGGCTAATAAACTATTAAAATATTATCTACACAGAAATATCCAAGAACAAAGTTTCTGCAGTGACACTTCTGGCATTCAATTTCTTCACTGGAAGACACAAATTATGATGAATCATCAAGCACTCTACCTGTGAGTTTGATCTTGGCGAGTCTGGCGTAATGATCTGGTAATTCAGAAATGTCGACCTTCAGCTGCTTCCACTGTCTCTCCAGTCGAGCATTTCTCGCTTCCTCTGTCTCGACTTGTATATGCGGAGTCTCATCTGAACCTTTCAACACTGCTGGATTTTCTGTAGCGGCCTCTGACGTGAAGACTTCAGGCTGCGCCTCACTGGTGGCAAACTCTGGTGGCAAACTCTGTGGAGCAGCATCTGTGACCACGTGCTCGATGGTCGGGACCCTCTGCACTCGCGTTTCCACGCTGTCATCTCTCTCATCCACTACGGTCAAGACATGTGACTGTTTGGGGATGGCACGTTGGTGAAGCTCATTGTTGATTTTTGTGACATACTGGGGAAAAAGGTAAATAAATAAACAAATAAATAAATAGTATGTGGACAAAGTAATTTGGAGATAAACTATTTAGACAAAAATGTAGTCACTGTTTACAACACATCAGTACTAATAATTCTGTAACATTTCTACAGCAAAGAAGGTATATTTTTATTTTAAAGAAAACATAATATTCTAAATCCAGTGAGTGATACCTGTCGTCTAAGGAAGATGAGATGCTGATAGGTCAGCCAGTTTGAGGGATCTTTTCTATGCAGCTGAATGAGGCTGCGAGCAGCGTGGTTGTATCGAGGAGCAATTTGAACTAATTTATTTTTCACACTTGCGCCAACAAAACCTGCAAAAAAAAAACAGGGGAAAAAGGAAAACAAGAACACTGTTTACATCATGAATAACACACAGACAGGTCAAGACAAAAAGATAAAATTAGTTGGTGAAATAAAATCCTGACAAAAAACCCTAAGAAAAAGCATTAAACAAATGTACAAAAATTAAAATGTTAAAAAAGGTTAAAATGTTACCATCAATCCAGGCTTAAGTCAACTATCTAACTTCTTATGTATTTTGGGGGTTTGACAGCACAGAGAACATCCTTGTGCTGACTATCAAACAACTGCAACATCTGGGACTCCAAACATCTCTATAATGTGCTGGACTTTCCTTCAGAGGCCACAAAATCTGCAGGATGGCAGCAACTCATCCAGGACCACCACGCTGAGCACAGGGGCCCACAAGGGTGAGGGTCCCTGTGCTCTTCACCCCACAGGCTCACAGCTGTGTTCCAACCCACAGCACCAACCGCATTGTTAAGTTTGCAAACGACAGGACTGTGAGAGGCCTCATCACCAACAACAATGAAGGAGAGTCAACTTGTCCAGTCATGTAAAAACAACAATCTTTTCTTCAATATGAGAAAACGAAAGTGATTGTTTTGACTTCAGATGAGACATTCACAGCATCCCCACTGATCATCAATGATGCTGCTGTGGAGAGGATGACAAGGACCAACATCCTGGGGATGCACATCTCTGAGGACCAATAGAGGAGAGCACGATTCACACTCAGCATTATGTGTGCTTTCTACAAGAACACCACTCAGTGTCCTCACTGACTGCATTACTGTGGTTCAGAAGCTGCACTGCCTCCTGGCTGAAGGGTTCTCAACACATAGTGAATGCAGCTAGTAAGATCATCAACACCCCTCTGCCCTCTTCACATTTTCCACACCCACAGAACCATAAACATCGCTGCTGACACCGCTGACACTTTGAACTCTCTCTTCAGCCTTCTGCCTTCCAGGAAAAGGTGTCAGAGCTTCCGGGCCTGCTCAACAATATTGTTAAACTGCATTTTCTAGGATAGTTATTCTATATCTTGTACTGCTCTCTAAGAAGATGCTAAAACAGCTTTTCAATTCTTCTGTATGTCTTGAATACATAGAGAGAACTGGGGAAAAAAAACTTTGAATCTCTCAAAGTTAGCCAGGTTTTCCCAATTTAATGCAGCAATTGTGTCACTAAGAACCAAAAAAAGAAAAAGAAAAAGAAAACCTAATGAAAAAAGGTTATGAATAACCTGTTATGAAAAGCAACTTTTTAAAACACACAAGTCCAGTTGAATTTTTAAGTTGTATCATTTGATTTATCAGTTGTATCATGACATTTCTAAGTTAATTTGAACGTCGTGGACTAAAATGGAGGGATGTAGAAATCACACAGTATCTCTTTACGTGACTGCATGACTACTTTCAGTTTTTGTCAACACTGCCATGTAACTACTGAATCAAGGGTTGGTTGTCAGTGTTTGTTTGGTTTTCTGAGAAGCTGCTACTGACTCTTCACAAACATGTCAGATCACCAAAAATAGATTATTTTTTAGCTTTATTGTTTAGCATTGAATTAAAATAACACAGTTGTGGCTACAGAAGCACTAATTTGATCATCATCTAAGGTCACTTCTGACAGAACATCAGGACGGCTACATGCTAAGCTAGCCTTTGAGTTCATTTTCTTGCGTTACTTTCAGTTCGTCCACATTACATGCAGATACAAATTACAACAGCATGATGAAGTAAATACCACGTTTCTCTGGCGTTACCTGACAGTCTGCTACAAGGCGTTTTATACATGTTCCTGAATCATAAAGCCGGCTCCGGTTACGACCCTTCACATGCACACAGCCGCCATCTTCACCTCGTTAGGTAAAGACAAGCACTTCCGGGTTAAGAGACGTCACATAAGCGACTATGAACGTGCTGCTATGACAACGGTGAAAATAGATATTTATGCTTTGCTGTCCCCTTTTTTAAATTTAATTTTCATCATTCTTTATTTACAACATATTGAAGATGTATTTAAATATATTCCGAAATAAATTGAACGAAATAAGCTGAAATAAAAATCTCTAGATCTCTAATAGCTTCATGCTAAAGTTTGCAAATAGATCTCTAATGTTGGTCAGTACCAATTAGCTCAGCACTGATCACAATACATTCTAAGTTTATATATTATTGTTTTCATAGTTTTTGTTTATGTTTATTTCTTTGAAACGATCAGGTTTCTATGGTTTTGAAATATATTTTTTCTATGTTGTGTATTTATATATGGTGTAACTGCTGAAAATTAAATTTAAAAAAAGTACAAATATATTTTATATATAAAAGAGAGACAAAAACAATGAAAATAGAATTCCTTTTCCCAGTGTGCAGTAATATTTTTTCCAGACTTAATTTAGCCTATTATAAACTATTAGAAGTATGATACAATGAATTCAATTATTTCTTAGCATTCATAAAATTTTATTTTACATATTTATTTCAAATGTTTAAAAGTGTCTGTTTTCAGTTATTATGAACAGGCACATTCAATTCAAAATCAAATTAATGGCATTCAATAGGGAAATTACACTTGTATTTTAAATACTTTTTTATATTTATTATAACTAAATAAAAATCTTAACAGTGTCAGTTTGACACAGTGTCAAAAAGAGAGAGAGAAAAAAAAGCCTTGACTATGAATTTTTGCACACAAACATCTGGCGTGTCACAAGCAGCAGGTGGGATACCAGACTGTCATGTCATAAGGACACTAAAGCCCACTTACTGAAATACATCTGTACTTATACTGCAAGAAAACTACTCAAAAATTCCACTGAAAAGTGTGTCAACTCTCTTTTTATCAAACTCCCAGTTGTGTTGTGATTAGTGTTTACTCACTGAGGCATTATCTAATATAACATTAAATTATTATCATAGTAAGTTAAGTCTGCTCTGATGCAAAGAAGGTTATTGGTTTTTGTTTTTTTTTGTTTTGTTTTTATCAAATTTATCATGAAAGTGCTCCAGATTTTAGGTATCGTATGCATGGCCTACCTTCACTGCAGACTCCTTCCATACAGTCATCCTTCTAACATTTTATGAAATAATTGATTTGAGTTTTAATATGTAGAACTTTACAAGGCATTACCTATAAACAACTGTGAAGTAAACGTACATACGTACTTTAGACTGCAATGCTTTTTTTTTCTTTTTCAAATGAAAACTTCTTAGTAATGATAGTTTTTTTTTCTTCTGCTCTTAACAACTGAGTTTAAGAATTGTGTACACTGAGAATAACAACAGTTTTAAAAAGAACAGAAGAATCTAAGATTAAGATGTTAACTTATAACTGTCGTCTAATTTAAACTCCACTTTCTGACCCCGTACAGTATCTAAGCCACCATGCTGTCTGCCCTGTTATTTATGTGTACAAGCTTGACCTCTTGCTATCAAGGTCAGGAAGATGGCAACCCTGTGATTAGGAGTATCGTCATTGCTCTCGCTTTGCATTCTTATTGATTTGTTTGAAAATGTCTTTGTTTTGTTTGTTTGTTTTAATGAAGGACAGGCTTGAGTAGTACCATCATGACTGCACATTCGGCATGAAAGAAAAACCTTCCTTATGGTTTAACTGCTAATTCGACTGGAAGACAATCTTTAGAAGGGCTTAGAGTGAAGGACATTTGAAAACCTTGGTGTGCTAATGGACAGTGATCTCAGCTTCAACCATCATATGAAGACAATTATTATCATTTTATCATCTGATGAGCACAACTAAATTCAGAGGCAATATGTGAAGACATGATTTAGAACAATCTGTCTGTGTGTTTTGTTTTGGAATTATGTTGTCTTTAGATCTGCTTTGGTTGATCTGTTTGGATTTGGGTTTTATTCAATGCTGGTGTTCCTTGTCTTGTTTCTGTCCTTTTACATTTACAGTTTTATTTTTACATTCCGTTTCTCTGTTTGGCTTTGCTCTGATCCACCTGCTATGTGTTCATCTCCCTGACCATTTCCACCTCTGTCTTGTCACCTCTTCCTCTTCTATATATGTGTGTGTGTATATACATATATATATACATATATATTTAAAAACAGAAAGGATCTGGGAACTAAATCATAAGCAAAATGTATCTGCCACAAACAGTTTGGAAGTGGAGAGGTCGGTGGCTGTCGGAAAAGTTGGAATTGAGGAATCTGTCTTTGGTTATAAATTGTTATAACTTTTAAGATTTTCTTTTAATCTTTTTAGTCTTTGGTCTTAACTTCTTATATGGTGTAAAACACTTTCAAATTCGTTTGGGTATGAGTTATACTTTCAAAATATAACTTTCCTTGCTAAATGTTGTGTCTCCTGTGTAGTACGTGAGCTTGGATTAGAACAATTTACAGATACAAGAACATCTTAAGAATTGCAGTGATGGAATTATCTTATTACAGTTACAGCTGTCATCTACTAACTCAAGTCTCACTGCTATACAAGCTCAGCATCTATTCTTCATTCTGCTCTGCTCCCAGCTCTTCCTTCCTGGCCAACATTACACAGTTTAATGTTCATGTGCCATCAGGATGCTGGGGCTGATGAATGCCAACAATACCTACAAGGCCATTCCAGATCCAGCATCAGAGCGCCTTTATTACAGGGGATACGCATTATGTTCTGTTCTACAAGATTTCATCCCACAATGACCCGGTCAGCCTCTCTACATTTGGGTTTGTATTGAGGGCTCATGGGAGGTTTATTGCTTGGTTTTACACCGTATTATTTATTTCTGCGTACTGTTATACAACTTGAGTTTTCCATGTTCAACTCATTTTGCTTCTCCAAGGCTGCAGGGACTCAGTTCCCAAGCAGACCAACCTGCCAAGTTAATGGTTTTGAAGGGCAGTGAGTCAAACCATAATCTTTCATAGAGCAATCTGTCGGCTGCCGCTACTGATGACTGACATCCTTCACAGAATCTGGGGCTGACATTAATAAACATGCTCATTCAAGAGCAGACAGCTGCTGCTACTCTGGACTGGAGAGGAATAATGTTTGTTTATTACATCAAGGAATAGTTTATCGGCTGCCAGTGAGTGTTAATTAGATTGGCTCAGGGAGTAAATTGCAAGGAACAATCTCTGCTATCCTGAATGCCTGCGCATTACCCTGCTTGCGTGAGCAAATGTATTAAGACTATAATAATCATAGTGTGTCTTCAACAATTTCTTCTTTAGAGTTTCTGGTTAGAGACACTGAAACCATTTTACAAGAAGTGGTGAGTGGTTTTCTCTTGATGTCAGGAAGCTCCACTTGTTTAGATAATTGCATGATGCACTCCAGTGAATAAAGACAAAGCCAAACATGCCTTTAATGCCCTTTGTCCATAAGGCAGAGCAGAAGAGAGAACCTAGAGAACAGATGGGAAAAACAGTGGAATAGCTGCAAAGCAACAGGAGGAGTTTGTGGGGTCTGTTCCACCAAAAAGGCTCTTTGAAAGAGTCTTTATGGTTGTCCTACCTCTGGTGGTGGTCTCGGCATGAGAGCTTTTTTATCACACTGCTTTCACTGTGTCTTAAAAAAAAAATGGTTGTAAACAACCTCTCTGGAGAGCAACAAGGAAACAAAAGGAAAGAAGGCTTCTATTGTCTGGGTCATGACAGTTTATCAGAGTAAAAGCAGGCTCATGTCAGCCAGGAGAGGTAATCTTTTCATTCTGCCTCACTTTCAATAGTAAAAGTACTCACAATGATGATTTAAGTTCCAGAAAGACTTAGATGTTTTTCTATATTTGGAGTATAAATAAAGCATAAACCGGAAAAACAAAACAAAAAACAAAGTAAGACACTGTATATAAAAGATTAAACAAACCTGGAACTTTATACGACCTCACAGTGTGTTCATTCATAAAGTTAAAGGGCCCATAAAATTTGAATCTGGTTTTATCTCAGCATAGTTAAATAACGATAGTTTGGCATGTCAAATAGACATGCAGTGAACCTCAAATCATATTGTTGCTTCCTTCATATGTGAATTTCATAACTTAAATATTCAGCTGAAACACGATCCAATCTGAAAAACTGCTACATTTTTCGTAACACTCTACACTGAATCGTTTGGATTCTCCTCCAACATTAATAAAGTCCAGCCCACTTTCTGCTGGACTCTGACGTCTGGACGTCTGCTGCTAGGTTTACTTGTAGGATACGAAGAAGGAAAATCAGTTTGTCTGAAGGATGAAACATCTATTTTTCTTCATTCCAGAGTGTTTCTTCAACCTTGGAAAGTTTCTAGACTTCACTCAGCAGCTGACACTAGAAGGACGTCACAACTGCAACCTGTAAGCTCTGGTCCACAGACACCAACATTTTCATGTCAGACACTGACAGACACGCTCGATTATGGTGGAGGTAAAACCCTGCCCGCATTTCTGGTGGGGAATCTCACTCACTTTCTAGACCTTTGCTCCACTTCCATGACGAAAGCGCCGCTATCCTGCAGAAGATGTTGCCGTCGCTAGTGAAGTTGAAGCTCTTTTTCTATGAAAGTAGATTTTATTCTATTATTCAATCAGAAAAAGGTTGCTTCAATCAAAAAATATATTTTCAATAATAAAAACCTTCACTTCAATCAAAAAAACCCTTTCAGTTAAAGAAAAGAAGTGTTTGAATGCAAAAAAGAAATTTTGAACAGTGTTTTTTATTTTATTGAAAATGTTTTCTTTGATTGAATTGAAGTTTTTTTTTTTTTTTATTGAGAATACTTTTTTTTGATTGAAGTAATTTTTTTTTGTGTTTGGGCCTTATTATGGGCAGGACATTTGTGTCTTTATTATTCAATCCCAAAAAGTTGCTTCAATCAAAAAAATAATATTTTCAGTCAAAAAAAAAAAAAAACATATATACATATATATATATATATATATATATATATAAAAATTTCGATTGAAGTGAAAACAGTTTCGAAGAATTTCTTTTTTTTTTCAACTGAAAACTTTTGACACAAACATCCTGCAGCGGGCAGATGCTTTCCCATTGGTCAGACATGTTTGAATGACAAGTGTCTACACCAACAACGTCTTTCTGACAAGCAAGTCATGGTCACCAGCGAGCCGAGGAGAAGTGGTGGAGTTGTTGGTAGTGGTGCAACAGATCACTGTTAATCTGCCAGAGAGCACCCGTACTGGCATCGTGAGGCGGCCATCATGTGCAGTATGTTAGTTTTGCCTCACACAGAAAGTCATGATCCGCAAGGACTGACTTCATAGCAATGCATCTCTTCTCTGTATCCCGGTGAGTAACTAGGCACCTAGTTAGTCCCTGTCGTGGCTCCCCCATGGCTACTGCTCTCCTCCTCCGTGCTGGCAGGGAATCCCCGCAACCTTGACCGTCTGCCCTCAGCTCCAGGAACACCTGATGCTGTGGTTTAGCTCTAGCTAAGTTTGGACTATTGAACGCTGGATATCTAGAAGTTTTGATTATCTGTCTGAGTGATGGTGAGTCCAGTGTTTTCTCTGAACGGTCTTCGTTCACCAGCTTTGAACTGAGTTTATTTGAGCTGTATCATTGTCATACAGTCAATCACACAATCAGAAATATGCTCCGTGTCAGGATAAACTCAGATACCTCAGATAACTTAGTTTACCGTGAAGTTACAGACATAGGTTCATGGTAAACCAATCAGTCAGTGCATAGCTCATTTATCAGGACAACAACCAATCACAGCATAGCCAATCATTAATGTACACAACAAAACAACCTTTTCTCATGACGGAGAGACTTACAGAGATTTCATGGGGTGATATAGTGTAAAAATGCATGTAATGATGTTTGGTAAAAACAATAAATCCCCTATTTAAAGAGCTCAGAAAACATATTTAATCAGCCAATTAATGCAGTTTATGGGACCTTTAAATAGTATTCTAAACAGTTGGCTCTACAGGTGGCAGGAGGCTTCACAGCTGATCTAAAAAACCACATTTGTTATTTGTCTGAACCCTGAAATACAACTTATGAGTGTTTCAGACTAATAGATGCTAAAATCAAATGAGGAAACAATAGTTATGAGTTGCTTACTCATTAATAAGCATTTATGCCCTAATAAGGAGGCTGATGGGGAGGTGATGTCATACAGTCACACACGAGGCAAAAGGAGAATCAAGCTCTAGACAACAATATAATCACTATTTTAGGATGTCATGCTTTTATTCAATCACTATTTTCTTTTAGTTTCACTTTGACTCTGCTTCTATTGAGCCATCCCACTTGCAACATATTTTTCCTGGAATAGTTTAGGCACCAAGACTACTTGGTTATCACAGCTAGTTGACTAGGATAAGGACTTGGCCTTAAACATCACAAAAATGTCACATTATGTCACCATTTGTTAAATTTCTCATCAAAAGCTGACCACACTTGAAATTATCTTAAATAAATTAGTGTTTTTAAGATAAATATGTACTGTGCCACCAGCTTGAATAAAAAAAAAAATTGTGTGGAAAATGTATCAAAAGAAAATCAAATGTGAAAATGTCTGGAATTGCAATACCACTTAGAGCCACTGCGGTTGACTCAAAAACATCAGTCAGGTCAAAAATTTGTAATCCAATTACATTTTTCCTCACATGTCACCAGGTCATCTTTGCAAACATTGAATTACTCCAATGAGTTACATCAATGTTTCCTCAGTATGATTTTCTTTTCGACTTCCAGGGGTTCAAAATTGACAAACACTAACATACCAAGTTCTCCAGCTGTTTAGTTGTAACAGGTGCATGATTGATTAATGATGATTGATTAAACAGGAAATAAAAGTTTTGAAAGTTTTCATTTCTCCCCAAAACTGTCAGGATGTGAGGCAGATGCAGGAGGCTGGAGGCAGGCGTAATCCAAACGTGATATTTATTTACAAAATGATGAGGTAAAGCTCAGGCAAGACAAAACAGGACAGCAAAAACCTGGCATGAACATTAGGAGCAAACAGGACGGAGCAGCACAGGGCAGACAAAGACAAGACCGTATATACACACATATCAGGGAAACGGGGAGCTGGAAAGTCAAACAGAACATGACATGACTTCAAACTAAAAGCAAGGAGACATCGCCAACACTGAAAAAAACCATGAACACTGAAAAAACCACAAACAACACAAAACCCAAACCGTGATAAAAACAGCTTTCTTTCCATATAATCAGATTTTAAATCTGCAGGTTGGTTTTCGAAACTCCAGGCACATCTGTCCCCATGTGGAGTCCACCTTAGACACAATGGGCCTCATTCACAAACAGTGCATACTCACAAATCTGTGCTTAAACTGTGTGTGCGAATGTTTGACGCACAAATTCGGGATTCATCAATATCTTCTTACCCGAATTTGTTCTGATTCTGCAAACAAATTTAGAACTTCCTCAGACCAAAGGTATGCACAAATGAGGCAAGCGAACCGACTCAGAAAAAGTAAACACAGAGCTTCTAAGTACATGCAGTATGGAGTTAGAACAGTCTCAACAGGCACAAATGCACAGCACAATGCGCAAATGCACAGGACAAGATTTGTAAATGCACAAAATGATTCGTAAATGCGCACGACATGATTCGCAAATGCATGACAAGATTTGCAAATGCACAAGATGATTTGTAAATGCACAGGACAAGATTCACACATGTATTTCTGATGCACACACAAATATAACTCAATTTACAAACGGCTTCTGGTCTGTGGACGTGGGAACCGATTTACTCACGATCCAATCACATTAAACCGTTCAAACAGTGCTATCTTCAATCAAAAAAGTAATATTGTCAATATATGTATATATACGTATATATATATATATATATATATATATATTTTTTTTTTTTTTCAATTGAGGTGAAAAAAAGGTTGTTTGTTCTTTTTTGTTTTTTTACACAAACATCCCGCGGTGGGCGGATGCTTTCCCATTGGTCAGACATGTTTGAGAATGATGTCTTTCTGACAAGCAAGTCATGGCTGCCAGCGAGTTGAGGAGTAGTGATGGAGCAGAGGAGCTCCAGAAACCTACATCACTGACATCATGTATGTCCATGTACACACTTCTTCTCCGGCGATCACTCCAGGTTGGGGTCCGCCGTGTCGACACCTGGTTAAACCCCCGCCACGGGTGGACACCTGGGGTGGCCGCCCAAGACAGCGGCAGCATCGCCAGAGAGAACTGTTGCCGCCTCCGCGGACGCCCTCGTTGTGCTTAGTTTGGTTATTTCTGCCCCACACAAGTCATGATCTGAATACGTGTGTACAACAGGGGCCTCCAATTGATCCATGAAGGGGCTGGTGTGGCTGCAGGTTTTTGTTCCAACCATGTAGCAGCGGGCGCGGGTGTTCACGGAGGCCGGCAACGGTGCTCTCCGGCGATGCTACTGCTGTCTTGAGCGGCCTCATTGGTGCGCCAGCGATCTCCAGGGGACCACCCGGGACAGGGGTTGACCAGGTATTGACCCGGCGGAACCCCAACCTAAGATGATCGACAGCGAAGAAGTGTGTACATGGACGTGATGATGTCAGTGATGTAGGTTCCTGGAGCTCCTCTGCTCCATCACTACTCCTCAGCTCGCTGGCAGCCATGACTTGCTTGTCAGAAAGACATCGTTCTCAAACATGTCTGACCAATGGGAAAGCATCCGCCCACCGCGGGATGTTTGTGTAATAAAAAAAACAAACAAAAAAAACTTTTTTCACCTCAATTGAAAAAAATCGATATACATATATACATGTATGTATGTATAAATTTTGCATTTGAACAGTCTTTTCTTTTGATTGGCTGAAACAAGGACGATATCTGATTGGTTGCAGATCATTCCTATTAGAAAAAATGCATTTGTGAGTTGAAGCCACAAAAATTCACTTGCAAATGCAGCGAAGTCCCCAGAAGCCGTTTGTAAATCGAGTTATATTTGTGTGGATCAGAAATACATGTGTGAATCTTGTCCTGTGCATTTGTGAATCTGGTTGTGCGCATTTACAAATTGTCTTGTGCATTTACGAATCTTGTCCTGTGCATTTGCGCATCGTGCTGTACATTCGTGCCTGTTGAGACAGTTCTAACTCCATAGATGGATGGATGGATGGATGGATGGATGGATGGATGGATGGATGGCTAGCAGCAGGATAGAAATGTACTTGTTGTTAGCACCTTTACTATTATTTGCATTGCACCAATTTGCAACAGAAGTCATCTCAAAGCTCTTTACAGGACATGAGTCCAATACGTTAATCAAAAACAGTCCAATTCTGTTCAACTGTATCCCAATTCAGTCGATGTTTCCCAGTGGAGTCCAGATTCAAACTTAACATAATGCCAGTTCGTAAACAACAGCCCAGCTAAGGAACCGAGCAGATTGCATCAACTGTTCCCTTCGTTGCATTCTCCTAAACTGAGCAAGCATGACGTGACGGTGGAAGGAAAGACAATCTAATCAGCAGAGCTAAGAAACCTCAGACTGAGTGAAGCTGGGAACCAGTAGGGGATCTGAGATGACAGGATAAGGAGACCTAGCCAAACTAAAATAGAACCACCTTAATGTCCCAGCATATCCTGGCTTTAGACCCGACAGACCTCGTCAACTGACTGATCTCACTCACGTGGTACACCTTCCAAGTCTCAAATCTAAGAAACCTAAAAGCTTACCTAATCTAATCTGTCATCCTCATAAATTTGACAATTGCTTTTTTGTATTTGAGAATGTGCTCTAGCTGCATCTGTTTTTGGGTGAAGTTGGTGGAGTTTTGAGTTACTGGTTTGCTTTCAGTTCCACAGACTCCAGAGAGATTATCTTATTAGGCTGTTGCAGAGGCTGAAGGCTGATTTATGTTTCTACATACCGCCATAGGCTAAAGCGTAGCCTGAAGTGTAACGCAGTGACGTGGACCAAAAGGAATGTGATTGGTAGATTTCCTCCTCTTCATTTGCAGATTTCTTGTTTCTCATTTTCAAGTCAAGGCTAAAGACCTGGACTGGCAACCAGAGGATCGCTGGTTCAATCCCCAGCCGGTACCAATGATGTGGGCGGGGGGAGTGCCTGAACAAGTGCTTTCCCATGTCCACATCCATGGATGAGGTGCCCCTGAGCAAGGAAACTCCTGCTCCCCATCCGCCACACCGTGGCAGCCCACTGGGTCTAACAGCCCAGATGGGTCAAATGCAGAGAATGAATTTCCCCACGGGGATTAATAATAGTGTACAAAAAAAAAACCTATGTAAAGTACATTTTATTTGCTGCAGTAGCATGTCTGAGCTGGGGGGAAGCAAACAAAAGGAAACTCAGCACTGCAGAAAAATAACCCACACTGCCATCTAGTGGTTTCTGGTGTAATTACAGAGCAATGCAAACAATGACGCTGAAGTATAAGTGATGGGTGCATAACCCGTAACCTGCCTGTGTACCTGCTCCGCAGAAGCATAAATCAGATGAGACGAAACATGGAAAATAGGAACATTTTGGACTGGCAGAGAGGCGGTGCTCTGGGATCACCTTGGGCTCCTGTTTGTAACTGAACAAATATGTAAATCTGGGAATCACATCGGCCTGAAAATTACAAAATAAGTTACAGGTTCTCTTCATCTTTATTTCACTCAAAACGTAGTTGTATTGGCAACATTTCCTGAGCTTACTTCAACTAAAAAATAAAAATGAAAACTGCTTATTTTCAATGTAATTTGTCATGTCAACATTTTCCTGCCTTCTATTCCTGTGCATGTTTAGGTTGTTTTTACATTTATTACCATCAGGACAGACATGATGTCAGCAGTATAAATGATTTAGTAAACTTTTATTGCGGTTTAAACGTCATGCAGGCGACTCCCTCCAACCATCTTTGAGCTGCTCACCCTGCCGTAGTTGCAGGACACATGGAAACGATGATGAATCTTTCATTAAAATGCCACGGCAATATACAATATTTCACAAGGACGGCGTCTGACACTGACTTTCCGTGCGTGGGTTTGATTGGGCGAGGTGCTCTGAGAGTTAAGATGGCAGAGGTCATTTCCTCCCAGATCTGGAACCAATTCAGGAGAGTGTGTGCGTCTGTGTGCCAGTGTGAGGGTAAAAATCATTTCTTGCCAGAACTACAACAACCATATAAAACAAAGAAAAGGGAAAAAAAAAGAAAAAAGACTTCAGTATTAAACCTAGGCACTCACTGCACATCAAGCACTGAAACATGTTTTACTTTAAACAACTAAGCCACTTTGTGTTTTTGTAATAAATCAGTTTCTAATGTCTTATGGGGGCAACATTAGAGATGATACAGTTTCAATGACTTCATCCCAGCTAAGCAGCAACAATCCTGCTTGTGGATTGAAGCTCAAACAGGAAGTATGTTTTGTTGCAGTTCCTCCACTGACCAGTAGGTGCTGGCTCCAAATCTCTACTGACTTTCATCTAAAAAGTACCAACTTCGCAGCAGAATTAAACATATTTGCAGTCTGTTACTGGTTTTATTTTTCATCTGTGGTTACATATTACATCCATGACAACTGTACAGGAGAGAATGTTTTTGTACCACATCAGATAAATTTGCACAACATCCTAAAAGATAAGATACAAGAGAAAAAAAACTGTGCAGGTAACATGAAAAATGTCAGTGGAACTGTAGTTTTAGTTTTTAAATATATATATGTATAAATATATATATATATTTATACATATATGTATGTGTGTGTGTGTGTGTGTGTGTGTGTGTGTGTATATATGAATCAAAAAATTAACGCATTTAATTGCAGTTTGCGTTCCAAACACTACTGAACGTTTGTCAGTGCACTAATTCCTGATACACTGATAACAGGAGGAATCGGGTGAAAGCGCCTTGCTAGGAATGATGAAAGGCAAATTTAATTTTAAAAAACCAACCAAAAAACTATCTGATGGAAGTTCAGAAAAGAAAATTTCAATTGGAACTTCCTATGAAGTCGGAATTCTGAGTTGGAAAGTCGGAGAATCATCACCACCCGGCTGCCCTGGGTGCAGAGTTAGGGGTTAGCGCTAGCGCTAATGGTCTCGGTCCGAGTACGAGCAAGAGGTGTCTCCGTTAAATGGGTTTTAAAGACATGAAATGAGCAGAACACGTTACACAAGTAGTAAACTAGAAATAAAACTCCTGAATGTGCACAGCAGATGCTCCCTTTAAATCAAAGCAGCATGATTGTTCAGACATAATATGGAGCAACTTAGAAGCAGTCAATTAACACACAACATGATGTGTAATTGGACGTACTGTCAATAATCTGTTTTTTTTTTTGGTCAAAGTGCTACAAACTGGTTAAAAATGTGCATTTTAGGAAGGTTTGAATCAAGGCAGCTGAACTATAATCATGTATGTTCATCTGTAGATGTTTGATCTTAGTCCATAGTTTAACTGATGTACTGACTTGTTATATTTATTTATTAGGTCATTTGTTGATAAAAATCATATATTTTGCTCACATTTGTTTCCCACCAGTTACATGTTGCTCCTTAAAGCTGTTCAAATCCGTCCAAATCCTAAAAACTTCAGACATCGGTGGCTTCATGACTAAAACACACGTGAGGTCCTCCTATCAATCACTGTGGACTTCACTCCCATCTTTACATATAAATAGATGCGGACACTCCCCTGACGAGTCATTTGCTTATAAAACACTGTTTTGACCCAGACTAAACAGATATGACGATGAAAACAGCAAAGAGGAAGTGTGGTGTTGCTGAACGTGAAACCGAGGCAGTCGTCAGTGGAGCTACTGAACTGAAAACAGCAACTAAACCATCTGCTCTTTCGATTAAAAGAACTATCAAAGAGATAAAATGATCAGGGGCCTCATGTACAAACGGTGCGTACGCACAAAAATGTGGCGTACGCTGGTTTCCACGGCGACGTCAGAGGTATCAAGAGTGAAATGACCATGGAAATGTGCCCAAACTTCATGTCAGTTTGGCAACACTGACGACTGGCTCATCAGAAGCTTTAGGTTCCCGAGGCCAGACCACCTGGAACTGTGCGCAGAGACACGGCGATGGAGCGCGACACGGCGAGGAGGCGGTTTTCCCGATGTCACTGGAGCCATCGACATCACTATAAAAGCGTCATCACATGATGAATTTGTATGCCAACAGGAAACATTTCCATTGAGATGTACAGATGCGCAACTGTGACGTGCATTGATCATGTGCTCCAACAATTTCTGTTCCGTCTTCACAGCATCACTACTAGTCAGTGGTTAAAGTTAGTGACTTGCTGGTTAAACCGCAGCTTAACATCTTTCTAACAAGCCCCTGGTTGTCTCTGTGTGCGAAGTTATGTTAATAATCCTGTGCGTAAAGTGTGAAACGTCTTAATCAGTGTCACCTTTTCTCCGGTGAACTGCTGCACTAATTTGCAACAACAGTAGTTGAATGGCTTATAATTATACAGCGTTTTACAGCTGAGCTGCTGCAGCTCCAAAGGCAAAAACAACGCTGACCTTCCTCCACTCTGTGTCTTGGTGGGCACAAGAGTAAGCAAAGATGTGTGATTTTCAAGTTGATGGTTGAAAGAATTCAGGTTCTTGCTTACAAGATCCCGTATTTCATTTCTCTTTCTAAAGGTACAGTATGTAATTTTTGGATGATGTCACATCCGGTTCAGTCCCCGGCCAGTACCAATGACGTGGGCGGGGGGGGGAGTGCCTGAACAAGTGCTTCCCCACGTCGACATCCATGGATGAGGCACCTGAGCAAGGCACCTGAAACCCCCACATGCTCTCTGGGCGCTGCACAGCCCACTGCTCTGGGTCCAGCAGCCCAGATGGGTCAAATGCAGAGAAAGATTTTCCCCACGGGGATCAATACTAGTATATCAAAATAAATAAATAAAAATAAATCAAAATATCCTCCTGAGAGAACAAGTGTTATCCACAAGCAAAGCTCCTTTTTTCTAACGTCTAGATGAGCAGCATTCTGAGTGTTCTGTCTTAGAAAATGTATAGAATTGCTTACCCTACCTTTAAGGCCCATCTGGATCTTTCCAGCCCTTTAACTGAGCATCTTTAATCATTTACAGAGGTTGGTTCTGCTTCGTTTGCCAAGTTTTTGTTCCTTAAACTGCATAAATTTAATCCTCCCTTGTTTTTGAAGTCTTGTGTGTGTTTAATAACTGTGCCATAAACATTTTCCATCATCTTGTCTGCTGTTTCTTTTAAAAAAAAACAAAAAAAAAACAGGAGCAGTCTTAGCAAAAATATTCCCGCTTGTTTCTGCTTTCCTCATGAGGGTTGCAGGGAGAAACTCTAAAACCTTCCAGGTTTCATTTCTCACTTTCAGATAACCTTCATATAACTGGGCTGTAGTCACCCCTGAACGTCTACGCTCTCTGTCTGTCCAGCATTTCATCATGAACTTTTTTATTTAGTGCTGCCAGATGAACATCAGTTTGAGTTCAGGAAAGAAAGCATGTTTGGGTTTGTTTTTGGTGCATGTGGGACCATCAATCTGTTTCTCAGCTGCCATGAAAACGCTGTCCCTGTTCCACCCCAGAATGCGTACCTCATCACCGCAGATGTGAGAGACACATCTGGAAGGCCTCACACGCAGAGCGGTGCGCTCTTCCTCCTGTGGTCCACGCCGTTCAGAAGCCAACCACGTGAGAGGCTGCAGGAGAGCTGAGCGGAGCAACTCCACTCCTCCGCTGCTCAACTTGAAGGATTTCGCTTCCAACAAAGCACAAACAGACCAACTCTACAGGATTATTTTAAAAAAGAAGAAGTACTGAACCTTTTAGACGGCAGCGTTCAGTCTCCCAGTTAAAGGTGTGGAACCAGCACATATTCGAGACTGACACCTTCAAGGCTTTTAAAGTAAAACTTAAATGTTGGCTAAAGAGGAACCAGTCATGTGACCAGTGACAATTGTTCCTTTCTTTGTTTCAAGTACCAAGTTACACTAACAATTTTTAATGTCTTTGTCTGTTGACAGTGTCTTAATTTCTCTTGTTCTCTAGATTTATTTGTTTCTCTCTCTCTCCTCTTTTTTTTAACTGTTTTTTGTTTTGGCTTCCATGTTGTGTGGATGATCTCTGCATTAGTCTGTCACTGTCATGTTCTTAATTCTTTTTGATCTGCCAGGAGCTTCAGATGAAAATTAGCCATTGGCTATATCTGGCATATTTACATTATGTTCATTAATGTGCACTGTCCCTTTAAATATGACAACTTTACAGCTCAGCAACACATCTTAGCCTGCTGAGGTTGTACTGTGGTTCTGCGGAGAAAATCCACCCATCATTTCACCTTCACAGACAAACAGAACCTGCAGGACAATGTTCCCCTCTTCCAGTCATCAGGAGCCACAAGCTCTGCCTGTTTCAGAGAAAGAAATTCCCAATAGTGTTGCAGATTGTGAAGATCATCTTTGGCAAACTACACACGCAGATTTTTACTCTGGTGTGTTCAATGATTTATATTTGGTAGCCTCATGAAAGGAGACATTTAGCAGTTTTTGATTCTCGGGAGAGACAAGACTAAACTGTCTCCATTTGTAGACTGTTTGTCCAACTGCAGACTGACGGATGCTGAAACGCTTCGCATCTTCATGCAGAGCCACTGATCACGTCTTCAGAAATCGTTTTGTCAGTCATGTTTTGCATCAGAAGATGTTTCCTGTGGACAATCTTTAAATGTTTGAGTGTTTTATAACCTCTAAACTTTATTAATTGGACTCCAGGTGTGCAAACTCCTGAGTCCACTTAGTTATTCCTGTCTTCCTCCAGCACTCTGAACGTTTGATAAAGATAATAATTTTTTGTGTTATCGGCCTAAGCACATTGTGTTTCTATATTATTGTGATGTAGATGAAGATTTTATGTGGCCTGGTAGATCAGAGCCACATCTGGACAGATGTGGGGTCTGAAGATGAACCACAGGGCCTCCCCATCCAGGAGGCGGGGCCATCTGTTGCTTCTCAAACTGTCTCTGCATGCAGCTGGTTAGCGCTACAACCAATCAGAATGCCCAATAACGCGACATCTTCAGAGCGACACAGATGAGCGAACGGGAGAGGGCTTTTGAACTTTTTTGAGCCTCCAGTCACATCCAATCTATAACTCATAATGACACTCTAGATTCACCAGAAATTAAGGGAAAAACAGAACATCCATCCATCCATTATCTATACCCTCTATTTCCTGTGCAGGGTCACAGGGGTCTGCTGGAGCCTATCCCAGCTAACTTCGGGCGAAAGGCAGGGGTCCACCCTGGACAGGTCGCCAGTCCATTGCAGTAAACAGAACATGGAAACTTTTTCTCTTTTTGTAACAGCTGTCTGCAGATGTCTGAATGCATTCTCCCATGACCTGCATCTTTTTGGTTTTCTTATGCGGACAAACAGAAGGAACATATTTATTCTCACGTACTGAGCCAGCAACAGCACATTTATGAACATTCCAAAGCAAATTCCCCACCATCATCTGTCATCTTATTTCCTCTGCACCAGTAGAGTGTGTGTGGGCAGGCATTTGATTGTGTGGTTTGTGTATTTTAAGTATGTGCTGCTTAGCGGTGCAGAGTCTTCTTGCAAACGCAAATAAAGCTGTGTAAATAAATGTACATGATGTAATTACCATCATCTCCAAGAGCTTCATGTGGCAGTCTGAGGAGGACACTCCCACCATGAGGTGGTCCCTCAGGGCTGTCTCCAGCTCAACGTCCATTCTTCAAAACAAACATTTCTTCATCTGCTACTTCCTGTCCTGGCCAACATTTATATGTGGAACCCAATATGGGATGACTGGGGACCGCAGAAATGGTATCCACTGGGTGGCAGCATGTTGCATTTGGGACTTTGGGGACGCCTAAACATCAACATTGACTGCAAGACAAATAAAGTTATATCTATCTATCTAGCCGAGTGGTGATCCTGTCTAGTTTGTTTGGCAGAACCGGTGGAAGTCATAGTGAAGTAAAGCAGAAGTCCGGAAACCCTGAAAGAGTTCTTCCTCCTCGCAGCATTCTGGTTCCAACCTCCAGTTTTGATCTGCTCCTCGCCGAATTGATGGAATTTGATGAATTTTTTGTGATTGTTCATCACGTTAATATTGTTCCCCATTCCATCCTTACCGTTGCACTAAATTAGCCACTTCCAAGACAGTGGAACTCATTGGTCCTTCAAAGATGTGTAGGCATAATCGGAGTCTCAAATGCAGCATGCCACCACCCAGTGGACGCCATTTTGGCAGTACTCTGGTATCCCTTATTAATATATAAGTGGGCCTAAAAAATGGGGCCCCATATAGGGGATTGTTTGTGTCCATAGTGACCCCCCGTGATAGCCATCTTGTGTTTGTTTCTGCAGTTGGCCCAAGTGGGAACCAGGTAAGACCACTCCCATTCATCACCCAAATAGTATTCGCTAACATCTCCAAACGTCCCTGTTTTAAGGGTCGAGCTTATTCTAGTTCAGTCGTGTTCATAAGTTACTGACATTAGTCGCCAGAAATGGATGAAAATCATCAAAGAACAACACTGTAATTGCATCAGAAAGCAAAACAAAAAAGAATGGAAGTAAGTGAAAACGCTCGATGCTAATCAAAATCTGGATATGCAAAAAAGAAAAGAAAATAGCGGCAATCGTTGGAATCGATCAGTAGAAGACTAAACACGATCCGAAGGACTTTCGTGGCGCGTTGTACCCTGACATCTACAATTATATGGCTGCCGCCAAAGTCCATGCACTGGAAGAACCTAAGACCTACAAGTCTCTGGAGGCTTACAATCAGTTTGTGTAGTTGGGTGAAGGATCTGGGCTACATTTGGTTCATTTCATGATTGATAATGCCAACTGTTGTTAAATTCTTCCAAAACTGTATCATCAATACGTTTACATATCTTATCATCCATAACATCAGGAGAAATGAATGATGTCCCTCTATGGTCATCTTTCCCGATTTGAGAAATATTAAATCAAAAAACTACATTATAGGCGCAGAACTTCCTATTCTCACCATGGGAGAAAATGGTCTGAATACAGTTTAGAAAAATCCGTGGGGACAAAGCCTTCGCGCTTTATTCCGGGTGTCTCGCCAACGTCTGTTGAGTTCTTCGTCTTTGGTCCTTCATGTTCTGGACTTTTATGTAATTAGTACAACCCTTGTTTTGCTGATGGATCAGATCTGTTCTTGTAGCTGTGAACAGTGCAGGTATGTGGCACCTCAGAGTCCATACAGGAAGGTTCCTGGTCCTGAAGCTTGGTTCAGATAATAACACACTGTGTGCGAATGAGTCACAAAGTGGGGGAACGCTTGTAACCTGGAAGCTGTGACGTCATGCGAATAATTTCTGTAAACACTGTAAGCAATCCACACGGGGCCTATGGTGAACACATGGACAATCCCAGATGTGGGATCTGTCATCAGATGGTTGTCATAAAAGCTTTATTCTTGTATTTGGAGAAAGAAACTAAAGCTTCGAGGAGCTTTTTTCCATTGCAGCTCTCACTGGTTGTTCTTTTTACAGGGTTCCAGTGATGAGGTTCAGCTCAAGCGTCCCATCAGCTGTGACGGCGCCGCTCAGATCAGTGTCCCACACATGTGTCCTACTACATGTCATGATATGACATACCCTTCAACGGTCCTGGGTGAACTGTTCCAAATTATCTGCTGAGGCAGGAAATCCTGAATTTCATCTGACCATGTGGACGTTTATTAACCAGAAATGAGGTAACACGATCTCTTCCCAAATCCAACAAATTTCTTCTGAAGCGCTTCTTTTATTCCTCAGTGACTGAACTACATCCATATGCACACACACACACACACACACGCACACACACCAGACCCACACTAAACGGCTGGAGGGAAGGATGCAGAATGAGGACAATACTGTCTTTGTTAGTTTCTTTTTTTTCTCTCTAACTCTTACAAGCTGCTCCCACTGACATCTCTGACTTAACATACTGGCTGGAAGTGTCTGGAGCTGCTGGTGGTGCTGGTGAGGAGTTCCTCACTGAGGTGGTCTGTGACACATACCCAGTCATACGCACACTCATACACAAGTTGTGTTTTTTTTTAGGAGGGATTTTTCATCATGTCCCAACTGAAATGCAGTTTCCAAAGCAACTGAAATGAGTAATTTTATTTCACTGAAAGGAATAATACTTTACTTATCTCAAAAGGGAAATTAAAACGTCACAATGGTTCAAAAGTTAGGTAACTTGCAAATTTATGGGGCAGACAAATGACATTTTGATCCGTCAACAGGAAGCTTTTGACCTGAATCTTGGACAGAAATTCCACGTTAGAGACGCATGAGTCCAACTACAGACAGGTAAGTTTAGAGTTTGTGTTTATGGGTACATGTGCTGCGGTTCAACCTGTAGCTGAAGGCGGGGTCGCAGTGTCTTTAAGAAATGATCACATTGACCACTTGAGGTCTCTTCTCTACATGGTTGCTTGAAGCTGACGCAGATTTAGTATTTCAAGCAACAATGAAACTGATCCTTTGTAACTCGTTTCTGCTGCTCCCCAGTGGCCACAAGCTGTTCCTGCAAGCAAACGTAAAGTAACAGACCCTGGTGCCAAAATGGCCCGAATCCTCTCATGAGTGGAACTACTCTACTGACGGATTACTTTATGTATCCAGCAACATAAACACATCATACTGATTCAGTTTCCTCATGCTGTACGATGCGTTTCAGCAGTTCAACGGGACTTTTGCTCATTACAATCTCTGCTTCCAGATTGAAACTAATAAAGAATAACACGTAAAGTGACAGGGCTGGTGGTTTACACGCTGAGGCTTTTGCACAGAAATGACGTGTCTGAGGTTCAGAGGCTCATCTACAGAAGCTGTGGAAGCCCAGATGATGCAGAGCGTCCAGCCCCTCTTGTGGCAGAGTAGCTGCACTGCAGAGCAAGTCTAAAGTCTCGATGGCATCAGGAGACAGAGAAGTTTACTGCAGCTCTGCGCTCGCTTGGATTCAGTCGTTCAACACAGAGAAACAGATCAGTTTTCACTTTTACAAGAGATCAGTTATTTTATATTCAAGACTTCAGACATCAGACGTGTCTGAACATTTGGACGACCCTGCATTACACTTTTTTGTTGTGTTCGGAGACAAATAAATAAATAAATTTATTAATAAATGAGCCTTTGACTCATTATTCTCTTGTCCAGGTATTTGTGCTCTGGCAAAACTGAATCATACTAGATTATAAAAAAAGGTGTTAAATCCTTCTTAAAACAAACAAACAAAAGAACACAAACAAGCAAAAACAAACAAACAGCTATCTTAACATTCATAGTATTTATAATGTAGCTACTAAAGGTTCTGCTTAAAGTAACAATTTAAATAAAACCTTCTCTACCATCCGTCGTGCCTCCTTATGTTTTATCTTGTCGTCATGGTGTTTAAGGTTTCAGGTTCCAGCAGGTTGCCTAAAATCTTAAAGAAAAGAAAACTCTCAGGGGTTCCTCAAGGACCAGTCCTGGGTCCACTTCTCTCTAACCTTTACTTGTGTGAGGTGCAGATATCAGGAAGAGACGTCCTGTATGAGTAAAAAAAATAGTTTTTTCTTTATTTCCTATGAAACTACAATTTTTAAAAAAAACAGGTGAAAAGGAAGGTGGAACAAATTTTCTCTGTCTGACAAAAGGAGGATCTACAGGTGAGGAGGATCAGGTCCTGATGAGACCTCTGACGCATGATGCACCCAGCGACAGCGCCGTCAGTGCATTCTCCAGATGTGGAAGATGTTTTGGCAAAAATTTAACTTGCTCCTGTTCGATATCTTCATAAAACATAAAACACCATTCATACAGAAGGCCTAAATGGTCATAACGTGCATATATTTTATTTCTCCCGTTTTCTCGTGATAACGAGTTATTTTTTCCTCCGTTTTCCCGTGATAACAAGATAATCAATTTGAGATCTCAAGAAAACTAAGAAAAAAAAGTCTCTGCACACTTAGATCCATGCAAACAAGTGTATGTTTCACCAAGCTTTCGGTCTATCGACCTTCCTCAGGGCATTGCAATGCCCTGGAGATCTCAAATTAATTATCTTGTTATCACGGGAAAACGGAGGAAAAAATAACTTGTTATCACGAAAAAACGGAGTAATCCTGTTATCACGGGAAAATGGGAGAAATAAAATGTACTTCCGTACATTCATGCAAAGGATGCATATTTTTAAGATTAAATGTTCCCCGATGATCTCATTTTGATTCATGGATAAATAATTGTGTCTATGATGTCAACGACTGAATATATAAAATAAATTCTTAATCAGAAACCTTGAGATTTTTTGGGGGGGACACAGATGCAAATATCAAGAGAATAACTTTCTACTTATTAAAAGTAACTATCAGATTTAAAAAAAAAGATTTCAAGTTGACTCAGCAGAAAGACCATCGTAATTCTCAATATGTGGGATCATATTCAGTCAACAGTTACAACGTCAGACCTTACTGATGTATTTACTCTGAGACTGATGTCGGAGTGATGAGGGCACAGTTTACATGTAATCCACCAGGTGGCAGCAGAGAGCAGGACACTGGAGACTTTGCAGTCTAAGGAACAAACCTGTGACACGTTGATTTCAGAGGGGCTGCAGTTTTCATCGGAGCAGGACTCTCAGCTGACTTTAGGCTATCCAGACTGATAAAACGATTCAAATGCAGGAGATGGGAGCTTTCCTGAAGGTTCCTCTGGCAGGCGAGGTGAGATGGTAGCAGTGTTGCTTTCAGGGGTCCCCAACTGGAGACTAATCTGCAGTCGTTCCTACTGCTGCGGAGACAAACTGACATCTGCTGCAAGGGTCATAGAAGGGGCCCCAGTAGATCTTTCATCATTAGGGATGTGAACTTTTTTGTGGCCACGCGAGGGCAGCAGAGACCAACTTTTTACCAAATAAAAAGCACTCATGGAGTTTTCCAAGTTGCCATTCAACTACAAAACTTGTCACTCTAAACCACAGAAACATTTATAAATATATCCACCCAGCAAAGTTTCAGTAAAACAGAAGAACATTTGGGGACTGAACCTGCTTTATCTCTACACTCACCCCCTGTAGGAGCCACTTCTGGTACCTGTGGTTCAGGTGCAGCAGCGAGGACGAAACCTTTCAAATGTGACAAAACACATTGGACAGTGTTAAGAGAGCCAGGACTGGAAAAGCTTGAAGTTTATGCAGACTCGGTGGATGCTTGACTTTAGGCAACACTCACCCTCAGTCAATGACGTCATTCAAGCATAAATATGGGTCTGTTGCATCAAGAAAACCGCAGATGTGAGCTACGTTTGGGCCAAACAGATTTTGTCATCATCTTTCTTTTTGCTTTGTTTTTGTCTCCACCAGCATCTGATGATGAAATCCACCTTCGATGATGCATTCTTTTTTTTTTCTTCTTACAATTGAAGAGCACTTGAAAACTTGAATTTCCCTTTGGGAATTAATAAAGTTTTATCTATCCATCTCTCCTAAACGCTCTCTTAAACTGAAGCTAAAATGTATTTTAATACCATTTTCAGCTGCTGATAACTTACTTTACCTCACAGCCGTTTTTTTCCACATTTACAAATGGAAAATATGACGTGGTGTTAACTTCTCAATCAGGGGTTTGTTTCATCCTGGACCCCATCATCACCACCGTGACCATTAAAGGGCTGCTTCTTCTTTGCTTTCTCAATCCATCCAATCATCTCCTGGAATTCTCAGAGCCTTTGTTTCTTTTCTTGTCAGATTAAGTTTTTCTGCAGCTGGTAATCCACCAGACATGGATCAAATCTGCAGTTTCCCCAGTTCTCTGAACCACACGTGACCCTCATATTATCCCTCACAACCAACGTAAAAGTGGGCTCAGGGCATCTGAGCCACATCTGACTCATACGATGCACATCATTAACCCAGTCTGGTCCAGCAGCTTCTGACTGCATAACTGAAAACTAAAAGGTAACCTAAATTAGGCCCAAACGTGCCTGCTAGCATACTCTTGTTGCCTGGTGTCTAGTCTACACAGTTACACACCTTTCAAAATGAATTTTTCTATGAAGAAAGAGATTTCCTCAGAGGAATGAAAAGGTGACGGCCTGTTCCAGCTCACACACAGTTGGGCCCGATGAAGCAACGGTAAATGCTCACCCAGTACATTTACCCGTTTTCTGCACCTCTGTTCATGCAACGACATGACAGAAGTGATACCTGCCCGCGCTTGACTGCACAGGTGCATCTGCAGCCTCGTTTTCAAGAAGCTGGACCATCAGAGAAGAGATGATGTTGAGGATGCAGAGTGAAAGCAGGGCAGAGATGCCTGCCAACTGAAAAAAAAAGAAGTGAAATATTCAAGAGTCAGAGAGCTCTTCTCAGAAAGTGAAAGCAGAAAGAGGAAACATGAGCTCAGCAGCCTGTTTCTTATAACACACAGAGGAAAAGAGGAAGCAGGAACTCTCAGAAACATGGACCAAATGGGATTTAAATCTCTGACAGCAGCAGCAATATTTAGAAACTAGTCACTGACATATAAACAAGTCTGGGAAATATTTTTTATTAATAATTGAAGCAGCAGGTCAGAATGAGTAATAGGAAAATATGGAACATTTTGTTTTAGGAAATGTTCTTTCTTAACAGCTCTGAGCGTTTTCATCACAGATCGATTGTGTTAACGAGGTCTGGCTGAGCTGCAGTCATCAGCTTCCATCTCAAACGTCTCCAACTTGCTGTTTTTCTGGTTTTAACTCTGCTGACATTTGGTAGTCGCTCTTCTGTCACAGCTAAATCTCACCCCGGTTCTTCAGCAGGGGTCAGCAAACCTGCTGGGATGCATCAGGACTTGAGGAAGGCCGTCCAGCTTCAGGAGATGTCCCCCGAGTCCCTCAGCCAAACGGCTTGAATGTTTTTGAGTTGTTCTTTTCTGCTTTGTTGCATTATTTCTAATGGAATAAACAGCGAGGCCTCCATAAACCTCGAGACGGCGAGAACTGTTGTTGCAGAGCAGAAGAGTGGCTTTCATTTTCAGAAGAATATGCTAAACATCAACACTGACTGGACTCCCATGTGTTACCACTACCATCCTGAAGATATGTCCAACTGGACTCAATTACATGGACAGAATAAGTTTTTATGGGGCTCTACATTTTACAAAAGGCAGAACAAAAGAGCCCACATTAAAGGCAGGGTAAGTGATTTATGGATGATGTCATGTCTGTTTTTAAACTAAACAACAAAACACTTAGATCGAGCTCCTCTTTCCGAGAAAACATCCCATTGTGAACCTTTTTAGCAGCCTCATGCTAACTTCATCTCCACTGACTGACACTGACTTGTTAAAAATTTCAACTTTACAACAGAAACACATTTAATGGCTGGTATTAAAACAAAACAAAAACCCTTCTTGGTCCCCATAGCTAGGTTTCTCATCCTTATGATAAAGCTTTAGTAAAGCTTCTAGAAGCTGCCGTCTTCTAGCCAGGGTTAACTGGAGTCTAGGACCTGGACTGGTCTGGACTGTCGACTTGTTTTGGTTTCAACATCAAAAATGGTCTTGAGCACTTCTTCTTCACCTTGCTGGAAATCATCATGGGTGAGCAGCACTGACACCCCGACACCCATCCAGGAGCAGGACCCGACCGGCTCTCAGAACTCCTGATCCTACCTCCGAGGCTTCGCCCTCTGGCCGTTCGTACTCATCTGTTGCTCCTCCAACAGAAGCTGCAGGACGTGGAAACACTCAACAGAACCAAACGGCGTTTGATTGAAGCGTGTTTATTGTGTAAAGTTTTACATCAATGTGGAGTCGCCCGAAAGAGTGCAGCAGTTAAAAGTTACTGTTTGTGAGTTTCAGTCAACTGTGCACAGACACACAGCCGATGAGCTGGAACACATTTGTTTGGCACCGTATGTACACACTGCGTAATATTTACACCCACTCACACAAACACACACACACACACACACACACACTCCAAGCCCCTGCCTCGCTGCCAGACCGCCACCATGGGTTCTGCAGAGCACCCCCCCCTCCCCACCAGTCCCGCCTCTTCTTCAGAAGTCATGATCTTGGGACTGGTTTCATTTCCAACGATTCAATCGGCAGGTTCAACATTTTCTAACAGATCCTCAAATGCTGAATTTCTTAACAATGTAAGCTCTTATTAAAGCCAATTTACAGCACAAAAGGATCGTTTCAATGACGTTAGGAGGAAAAACACCGATTTAATCAGTGTTTGTTGTTACCCGAAGACGTCTCCACCTGGAAAACATCCGGCTGTAAATACTCTCAAACATCAATTAAGCTGCTGAACTTTAATTTCAAAAACCCCAAAACATCACCAAACCTTCGTATTTAAGCCATTAACTGCTGTTTCAGGAATGAAACAAAAATATTTTGTCCCTTTAGGATTGAAAAATGTGCTTGATATACTACAATCTTTATCCTCTGAGGGTGGGATGCTGGGGGGGGAGGGGGGTTTACGAAGGTGCCCCGCAATTCTAATGAAGAGAAGGGAGTGCAACTGGAGCACTGAACACAGGCTCACACATTCAAACAGAAATAACTCTTAATATTCTCTGTGCAAAATGAAGATAAGACATCTATTGCTTAGTAAATATTAGTAGTACCAAATCATCGTTACGGAATCCCTCAGAAAAAACAAAAAAACAAAACCGTCCTTTTAATAATCTGCAGCTCAAAGAGTCCTGCTGGGCGCAGAGTTCATACTAGAAATGCATCTGTAGTGTTTATAAAAATATACAAGTATAAGCTGACGTCCTGCTGGTCCGTACGTGGACTTCCTCTGGGTGGGTCCGCCTCTAAACGAGCCCAGGTCATGATTGGCTGCTCCACTACGGCCCCCATCTCCTCCGTTTACGATAGAAAACGCCGCAGACCCCCCCCCCCATCGGGGTCAGAGAGGAGAGTGTGTTCAGCCCGCTGCTCGCCCTCGCCGTTGTTCTCTGGGTTCTGTTTGCCGGACCGGTCCTGCCGCGCCCCAAGTTGATGGATCAGTGGGTCCAGCCGTTGTGGGACTTCCCAAACATGCCGAAGTCTGTTTCTACGAAATGTGTGGATACGGGCTGCTTGTAGAGAGGGTTGGAGGCCTGTAGGGGGCATGACAGCGACAGACCATTAACACGCTGAACAACGACTGGAATTTTAACTTTGATTGACACTTCATCTGACCAATGACGTTAGGTAAATAAATAAATAATCCGGCAAGTGTCCGTTGGTGTGAAAGGATACGTGAATATTCTGGTGCATAAAGCTACATACATACAGCCAATTATATTCACTTTTTTTTTTTTTTTTTTAAATGATAGGTGACTTGGAGGGAAGGGCGGGGAGACAAAAAACAAAAAAAAAGCCAGTTGCGTCCCGTCTGTGCACCCGCTCACAAAACTAAAAAAGATTCATTGTTTTGGTTACGTAAACGTAGAGAGAAGAGAAAATACTGATAAAGAGGTGCTTTGATTGATCTCGAGCAGGAGCGGTTTATTTTGTTTTGTTTTTTTCAGACCAGGACGTGTCTGCCTGGAGGCATCTACAGAAGAACATGTACAGAACAGTCTCTCTTTATTCTTCTGTTTAATTTGAACTGGACGATTTCACACCCTCGTTTGATTTTCCAGTCCATCCCTCCAGGTGCAGCTACTTGAACTAAAGAAAAAAAGAAAAGTATTTCTGTGTTCCAACTTGAATAACTCCATACTAGTGATTAGTTCCAATAAGTCTGACTGAGGTTGAACTTTCAGAGACCTGCACCAACTATAAAAGGGCTGAAGAGCAGCATCTCGTTTAATCTGAGTATGGCTTCCACAGGCTGCTAACATGTTCTAATAAAAGAAAAACACAAAAAGAAAAAGAGGAGGCCGTTCCAGCTCCCCTCTCAAACATCTACTCTGGTCAGAAATGTCTGAACGTCAGGGACCTGGTCATTCTTTCCTCGGGGGTTTTCTGAGCTTGTCACGTGGGAAGCGTGTAAATATTTTTCTGGGCGACGTCACGTTCAGGAAGAAACGTGAGGTGATTCAGAGAGCTCAGGAGCTGTCGTGGAAGTTCAAGTTCTCACACAGAGACCTTTCTTACCATTTCATAGCGGGCCCGTGAACGAGCGCTCTGGAAGCGAGCAAACTCTCGCCGGTCGTGGACGGTGATGACCAGCTTCCAGGTGGCGAGCAGAACGATTCCCACCAGCAGAATGCTGCCAACCACGGCGAGAAGCACCATGAGGGCATCTGGACCGCTGCCGCACTCTGGGGGAAGGGCAAAAACACCAGGTTACTGCTTCAGGGGTTGCCATGGTGACCTCCAGAGAGGCTGCGGTCGCTGCAGCCTGTTTCACCACCTCCTCCTGGCAGCTCCATCACTATCAGTCCTCTTTATGTGTCCAAACCATCTCAGTCTCGTTTAACTCTGGACTGTTCTTCAGATGGGCTCGTTCTTAAACCTCACAATGACATCTCAACATGTTGTTTCCATCATTTTGTTCACACCAAAAGACACTTCATTCCCTGCTCAAATCTCAAATCTACAGATAAATGTGGTTAAAAAGCTGGTTTGGCCGACCTGGCTCTTTAAGAGCTGTGAGGATGGACTGCCCGCTGGCGTGCTCGGAGTACGTGAACTTCATCACGCAGTCGTTGTCCGTCTTGTACAGACAAAGCACCGCACCAGGCTCGTCCGTTTCTGCAGGATGAAGAGAAAAAAAAAACACTTTCAGGGACGTCACTTTCAGCAGAGGAGGACAGGAGAAAGAGAAAAACATTCACTTTCAGTGACCCTGCATCCCTCCACCCTCGTTAGCCATGTTTTCCACTTTCTGCTGCTGTTTCCAAAGTGCAGCTGACGGAGTGAGAAAAAGAGGGGAAAAGAGGAAAGACTGAAAAAGGTTTTTAAGTGTGTGTTGAATGTAGCCTGAATGCCTGCAACTGCACAAAAGCACACATTCTCTGATTAGGACGCTGATGTTCTGGATATCCCTGTTTTCAGTCCAAATCTCACCAGGGAGAGTGAGGTCAAGCCGTCCCAGCCCACCCCTCCCTCAGCCCCTCCTCTTCTGCTTCATGCGCGGTCCCTGGAATGTACATGTGGAGACCATAAAGGCCGATGAGATGGCTGAATGAGCGAGGAATGCTATGAAACGGATCAGAAGCTGAACTGGGTCAGGGCCGCGCCGGCTTTCTCAGCAGGCCGCTGTGCTTCAGTCTGCACTGTCAAGCTTCAGGCTCCTGAAAACTCCACACGAGAGGCTGCGCTCCGAAGCAGGTGAAACCAGAGGTGGCGGTCCGCTGGGTGGAGATGCCCGGAGCACCTGCCACGAGATGACTCCACTGACCATCGGGACGGATCGCAGAGGTGTAAACAATAATTAAAGAGAGCTGCAAATCCTTAAATGACCACAGAGAAGCGTGCATGCCAAACCAGGCTGCAGCAGCTGGCGGGAGGATGTGATGTAGCTTCAAACTCCTGATGCCGATTCAGTTTGATAAAGGAAAGTGCATGAAACACGTGGAAGAACTGTCGCCTTTCATTCTGCAACATATCATATATTACTTTATAACATATTGTCAAAGTAAGCAACATCTGGTCTCAGGGTGTTGCAGAAACACTGGTCCATGATTTGATACTTGAAGAGTGGACAACCGCAAGTACCTGTTAGTCAGAGTCAGTCAGATATCCCTGTTAAACACAGGGTCAGATGTATAATTCTGCTCTCTTATCTTTAAGAGCCCATAGAGTCATATTATCTTAAATCTTATCTTATTTAAAGCTTATTTGTGCTCTCCAAGAGTAGAAATGTGGGCAGAGCCCTCAGTTATCAGGCTCATCTCGAGCAGAAGCAGCTCCCAGTTACGTTCAGGATGCAGACTCGGGGTCTGTGTTATTTGTGTGTCATTCACACAAATGCTACTGGTTCCATCATGATGTGAGAACAGTGATCGTCTGTAGGTTAAAAGTCCATATAAGCTACGTAGCTTGGTAGCTACGAAACGTTTAACTACTAACATTTCATGGACGGGTTAGTTTACCGACGTTCCCTGAATGAAAACAGGTGTCTCCAAACTTGACTTCTGCGCAGCGCTAGGTTAATAAGTTGGTTCCTGTGTTTGTCGAGTCTGGTTCTGGTTCTGGTGGAGTTTTCCTCTCTACTTGGAACTGCCATGAAGAAAAGATTAGATGGGATCCGTTTGGTTCCCTATGTAGGCTGACGTGAATTTTGAATCTGGACCCCTTTTTTTGGAATTAATTTGATAAAATGTATTAGCCTGAAACGGAGTACAAGTGGTCTGCAATTAACTTATTTTCCATGTAAAAAGACTGATGCTATACAAATTAATTAAATTAAACTGAAATACTCCAGCAAATTACGAGCTTTTCAGCTCCAAATGTTCATGTGGTAATGTTTCATACCACAAAAGGTCAATCACTATTTATTTTATGTCTTGTAAAATAAGACGTATAGAGGGACTGATTACTTGTTCTTAATTTAAGAAGTGTTTTTTTCTGCTTGGTTATGATGACATTTTAAATATATTTAAGTTGATGATAGTCACATTAATGATCATTAAAAAAAAACTCATTTGAAGGCCCTGTAGAAATGTATAGGTCACATGACCTGATGGATATCGTCAGTGTCTGGGTCCAGCACCTACTGGCCATTTTTGGTATTACACCTTGTGACAGTTTCACGCTGCCTTCAAGTTGGACACCAAAAGACAACAAAAATCCCAAAGAAATATAAGATAAAAAGAAATAATATAAATCCAGATGTTTCATTTGTTCTGGCAGTAAATCGCTAACAGAAACCCATCCAGCGGTTGTGTTGTGATTCATGCAGAAACATGCGGTAACAGATGTTTAATTGAAGGCCTGTCCAACTTTGTTGGGACGCATCGCGTCTGAAGCTCCAGCAGAGCTGCTGGTGATGGATCGTCACGTGAAGCTGTCGGAGCTTTGTCTGCTGTTCGTCAGGCGTTCGGACATGATCCAAACAAGCGAGAGCTTCTTCCTCTGGCTGTTAAGACGAAGGTGCGGTTTGTTGTGACACACCTTCCCAGATCATCTGTGGAATTCAGCGCATTGTGTGGGAAACCACTTTATCTGCTAGTATGTCGTTCCCACCCAGTAGCGGGCAGCGAGTCAAAGTCGCCGCGTCACTGAACACTGATGCAAACATAACAGCGCTTAAAGATCAGATCCACTGCAAACAAAGCAGCTTCCTGCAGATCACCATCTACGGGGCTTCCTAGAGTCAGCAGCAGGATGGATGTGAGCATGCTAACCCCCGTGTGCCCTCTGCACATGTAATGTCATGTGATCAGCTCATCAGTGATTAACAGCCCCCATCATGCCTGTCTTTCTGCTTTTCCCCCTTTTCAATTGTGTGTAAAGATTTAAAATGTAATAATTTCTGGATGGAAACTCCAGACAGGCTGTTCTTCGTTGTGCGAAGTGTTGAATCAGAGAGGAATGAAGTGGACGCTGGCTCCACGACAACAAGGAAAAGCCAAATAAAAAAAAAAAAAAAAATTCAAAAAGTGACAGGGTGGGAGGAGAGGAAGCTGAAAAAGAGAAACAGATGTAGGAACATTTCTCTGCTGTGTGTGTGTGTGTGTGTGTGTGTGTGTGTGTGTGTGTACTCACTGAGGGTCTCCACAGTGATGATTTCATCCTTGCACAGCCGCTGGCAGGTCTGGTTGTCCGCGAGCCTTCCAGAGTTGAAAAGCCGACACTCAATACACTCCCTGAAGCAGAAGAGACAGAATCCAGCTGAAAAGGCGGCAGGACCGCAGCTTATACACACATTCACAACCCTGAAAGCACCTTACAGCGCATCACAGCGACGTTTCACAGACGCATCACAAACCTGAGCTCCACTGCATTCACTGTCACGCATTTGTCCAGCTGTTTCACATGCAGAGTAACGTTTTTTTGTTGAACGGGTGCATTAATACAGTTAAATAAAGCACAAATATGGCAACGAGTCCTGAAATGAATAAAAGAATATACCAACTCTTATTTCCACACCTTTTCATTTAAATATAATAAAAAGGAAAAAGAGAAACGCTCCAAGATGTCTCCTGGACTCTGTTGGCCTTGATTAGTATTTTAGGGATTCATGACAGGACAATTAAATAAATAAAGACTGAAAAAGCTGGGCTCATCCACAGAAAGCGTCTTCTCTTCAATAACGTGGCAAAGCTGAACAAACTGCAAGATTCTTGATGAACAGATGAGACTTAATTACTGATCTGCTCCGCACGGCGGCGGAGGAGTGATGGTTTGGACTTGTTTGGGGAAACGGAGCAGATGTGCTGAAGTTGGGTTATGAAACAGGACAATGATCCAAAACGCTCAGAATTTACACGAGAATGGCTAAAAAGACCATTTTTCTCTCTGTCCTCTGAGACGGCTGAAAACGTTTCATTGTGAACCTGTCATCTGTCAGAAGCTGAACTACCGGAGGTATTTTTGAGGGTTTCAAGCTCCGTTGCGCTGCTTCAGAAGTGTCTGTAAACGTCAGTAAACACGGGGGATCATGGACCAGAATTCCTGTACGAACATGTCAGACGCTGACGTCTTTTCACAAAAAACAAAACTATTAACTTCAAGTTACTGCTGCCAAAGTAGCTTCTAAAAGCTACCAAAACACCACCTCTGCATCCTGACTTAATAAAATAAAGGAAGAAATGAGGCTGAGTTGGAATGATGGTGATGGATACTTTTTCAACATCTCTCCATCTCAAACATTCACCAGGCTGAAAACACTTATAAACTATAATTCCAACGGTAATTTAGATGATAAAATGGGGGACAAAAATAAAAAAGCCTTGGAGAAATACTGAATGAGCCTCTTTTTCTGTGCAACAAGACTCAAAATGTTTGAACTGGAGATATGCGTACGTGGAGAAAAAACAGAAAAGAAAAAACCAAAACGCTGCAGTTATTCTGTCCTCAGAAGAATGAAAAGCATTCAACCTCGACCTTGACGAGCTCAAGCTGCCACGCCGGCTGATGCATGGTCCGACAGCGGGGCAACAGTTTCATCTCTCAGGGTCACACGCGGAGGACAACTCCCGTCTGACTGTCATCGAAGCTGAGACAAGCCCGTCAGCGCCGGGGTCGTGTGAGGCGGCCGTCTGACTTTTCACCTGGTTCAGCGATGCAGCCTGATGATGCAACAGCTGCGTCTACTTTCAGTTTCCTGCCTCATCCAGCTCCTCCGTCAGCTCACACCAGGATACCAACATACACCAAGCGCTGCCCCAACGTCCCATAAACCATCAGGGCCGCAAACGTACGGAAGCCCTGAAGGAAAGAGGGTCAACGTCCATGTTTTTGCTATTTATTGGCTTTATTGACTTTTATTCCTCTCCTCCGCTTATAAAAGCCAAGAGGAGCTGGAAAAAGAAATTAGACAGAAATTACATTCTTAACATTAATTAAATTTAAACACTAATAAAACTTTTACCATGTCTCTCTCTTTAAAACAAGTTTTTTTTTTATGCTTTTATTTTGGAGTGCCTTTTAGGGCCGATCCTAGAAAATAAGACTTTAAAACTTTTTTTTTTTTTTTTAAAGCGTTTAATTTTACTGAAGTAAAATTAACATGGTAATTGCTGGTTTCTGCCAATTTAAAGTTTTTTGTTTTTAAATTTTATTTACTTTTTCTTGCACTTTCATGCCTTTATAAGCTCGGTGTTGCATGAATCACCTGGTTTTTTTTTTCTTCTTAAAGCAGCACAACGGAACTTGGCAGTGTTGCCAGATTCCCGGAGAGAAAGTCGCAATCAGACAAGCTGCTTCTCCACTTTTTAATCATTGATGTGTCTCAAACTACAAATGTGGAAACGTCCACTACTAAAACAGACCAGCAGACTACCGATATTTGTAAGAAAATTTACAGAAAGACAAGAAACTCCAACTTGCTAATAATAATCCAACATGACAACTGTGGTATCTGTGTTTACTATGTGGAGTTAGCCAGACGCTAACTATGAGGTGGAGCTGTCTAAGGTACACAATTACTACGAAGGTCATGGCAGAGGCGGTGAAGAAAGTGAAGAGGGTTTTGTCAGAAGAGGAAAGAAAAAGAGAGAAAGCGCCATCAGCAAGGTCCCGTTCACGAGTCAGGACTGGAGTCAGGACTGGACCAGTGTAAACTCACTGGAGTGAGCTGAGACTGGAGGGCTGCAAGTGTGATAGCATCCTACTGGATTAGTGAGTCGTTTTTAGTGAGTCGTTTTTTTTCTTTCCTTCCACATGCTGTTGGTTTGAGTTTGGTTGATATCAGGATGCATTACTAAAGTTCTTTGTTTGCTCAGTGGTTCATAGTTTATTTCATAATAGAAGTGATGAGAAGCAACAAGGCAACAATAATTACAGATGATTGTAACAGACGATTGTGCTTCTCAAATAGCACAATCTTACGAGGTGCTGCTTTAGTAACTTTGCCCAATAGGAGGTGAATCACAGAGGTGCATAGCACCCTCTTGTGGCTGAAAAGGGAATTGTAGAAAAAGAACCTGTTACATGTTGCGATAAACACTGAGCCCCAATCAAATGCCCTCGAGTTTGTATAATGTGCAGATTCAGACCAACTAAGTGGATTTTCAGGATCGTCTTCCAGAGCTTCTCCACTTGCTAAGTTCTTACCTTTTGGGGTCGCAGGCATCAGGGCAGGTGGGACATTTCTCGCAGGTGTCTCCAAACGCTCCGGGCTCGGTGCACTGACAGCGACCGCACACGCAGTGTCCTCGGCCGCTGCACATCTTCCCGTCATCCGAGAAGCAGGACGCCGTCTCAGTGGAGCAGTTGCAGTTGTCGCCGACGTAGCCAGCGTGGCATTTGCACTCCCCGCAGTGGCATTCTCCGTGACCTGGCGAAGAAAGAGAGGCGGAGAGAGGACGTCAGTGACAGGAAGAGTGTCGTGGATCGATGTGGAAACACAGAGCGTCCATCGCCGCCATCGGCGTTGTGTTAGCGTGATGCTATCCACAAACAGAGGGTCGGCTTCAAGAGTTCACTGTTGTTCAGAGACGCAGATTTAAGGCTGGAAACAGAGTATCAAACACAATAAACACTAAAAATGATGCAACATGAAAGCTACTATGTGACTCCAGCTGTGAGAAAACTGCCTTTCAGAGCCACACTTATAAACTTGTAATCTGCGCTGGATTAAATCCAACAGCAGGGAGTAAATCAGGTGCCTTTGCGTCTTGCACACAAGCATCCCTGACTCATTTAACCCTGGACCCTCCACAGACACCACTTTCATTACGCTGTTGTTGAGATGGACCAGGACCAGTAAGGAGGGAGTCAGACGGGACCGAGGCAGGCCAGACATTTCAGATGATGAGGAGGAATCATCAGCTCTGCAATCTGTCAGACGTACGGCAGCAGCTGCTGAACTCCAGACCCAGAAAGAAAAAATGACAATCCTGAAGCTGCAAAATGTTTTAGCAGAACTCCCAACTGGATCTGAGGTGTTGTTAAAAAAAAAAAAAAACAGCAGCACGAGGCTTCATCCGGGTCCATGAGCACCTCATGAAAACCTGTGAACCCACAATGGCAGGAGCAACCTTGAACCATGAGGAGTAGCGAAGCTGAACGCGAGTAATTTCATCAGCTCCTCACGTGGAAAAACTATTTTCATGATCTGTTGCTTCAGCTGCTAAATTTGGACAATCCAGGGCTTTTGTTCATCTAAAAGTAAATCGGTTTGTTTGGATTTTAGGTTGCTGGTTGGACAAAACCTTAAATTTAACATTAAATATTACCTTTGTATTCTTTAATGATCTGTTGCTGTTGGAAATCATGACAAACAGTAAAGTTTATGTCCCCGGCTGCGTCTGATATCCCTCAGCAGACGCTGGACTTTATAGAGTGAGTTTAACATCTTGCAGATCTGACTGAAGGTGCCCCACAGTTTATACAGAGTATAGAGCACAAGTTTATAACTTTATAATGTATCTAACATGAGCAAGAGTCGTCTTTCAGCAGGTTAGGAGAAGCTAGATTTAAGATTACAAGACCTTTTTTTTTTTTTTTATTGCCACTCATGAGTGAATTTAAAGCAAAAAAAACAAAAAACAAAAACCTGAATTTGACCAATGACTGTATATAATAATTTGACTGGTTTCACAAGAACAGAAATGGCCAAAAGACAATTATTCGTATTTCGGGACGAGCCTGTCCACCATGGCAGCCCTGCTTTGGGCGTAGCAGTGGAACCAATGTTGTTGGGACATCTGTTTGTGTGGTGTTTGTGGCCGTCGTTGGCACAGATGATGCTCTGTGGAAGCAAGGCCGAAGTGGGGGTGACCAGAACTCCCCCGTTTAAAGATTACAGTGATCCTCGCATTCATTGGTTGAACCAATTTCTACCAAAATGCTATTATGGCTCTCAGCCATTTTCCACTGAATCAGTGGAAAACAGCAGTCTGAGTTCGTAGTTACTGCAGTAAAGCAGCTATATATAATTAGATGGATAAGGTGCCATGAACACTCTCCAGGAATAGAAAAACCGTGTTAGCACATTCTGATGGCATTTTAAAGATTTTTTTTAAACACAAAATTAAGATCTTTGAAGACAAATTAAGGCCTCATTATAGATAACTTAAAGCAGCACAAAGGAACTTTTGTCCCCCCGCCCCCTTAAATTTTCAAGTATGTTCATGTCTCCTTCAAAGCTGGCTCTGACAACAGGTCAAAGGGAGACTGACCTGCTGTTGGAGCCTTCACCTGGTGGTCAGTCAAGGAAATGCAACTTTTCTTTGTTAGAAATCCTTTCAGCTTTGGTATAACAGACTTTGAAAAGCACTCAGCTGGCCCATATGCTGTCTCTGGTGTTTATACTTCTGAATTATGGTTTGTGTTGCTCTGTAATTACACCACCAACCACTAGGTGGCAATGTGGGTTCTTTTTCTGCAGCACTGTAGCTCTCAGTGCACATCGATGCACTGCGTAGTTACATTTGAAGATGAGATACGACGTAGCTACATTTGAAGATGAGATATGACGTAGGTTCACACATAGCTACGACGTAGCTACATTAACACGTAGCTACGACGTAGCTACATTTGAAGATGAGATACGACGTAGGTTCACACATAGCTACGACATAGCTACATTAACACGTAGCTACGACGTAGTTACATTTGAAGATGAGATACGACGTAGCTACATTTGAAGATGAGATACGACGTAGGTCCCCACATAGCTATGACAAATGTAGCTTTGAGGCAGAAGCATAAATCAGCATTCAGCACCGAGAATGAGTTCAAATAAATTAGTGACTCAGAATGATTAGAAACAATTAGTTTTATTTGGTTCCTAAAACTGAGCTCATCTCAAAATTATGAGCACATTTCTCAATATAAATATCCCATGACTAACAGTGAGATTATTTCTTACTTTGCTGATTTTCTTTCACACCAGTAATCACTGGGCTTCCACACATTCAGGCACCACGGGTCGCCACCAAAGACGGCGCCCGTGTTGTCTCGTACTTTAACACAGACTTGTTTATTTCTCCCCGTGCTGGATAAGCACTTTATTTTGCCAATAACTTTCATTGCTTTTCGAATTCCTCACCTTTCAGATGGAACCAGTGAGGACAGAATAATGACCTAACCGAGGAGTGATGGCTGTGGAGTAACTGGGTCACTGGCAAATTAAATCACAGTTTAAGGGCGGCTGCTGCTTCTGTCCAACAACGGTCGATGAAAACATCCAGACAACACAATCAAACACACAGGGAAGTAAGAAAAAAAAAGAAAAAGAAAGAATAATTAGATCCAGAGCTTTAAAGAGGTCACACATTCTGTGTGAAGAGAAGAGGAAACACTTCTGTCTGATCATCAGCAGAGTGGTCAGTCTTGTGCAACATGCCGTCTGGAATCTCAGACATGCAGTAACTTCTATTTTTGTAAAATTTATTTTCCAGTGCATGCTACAAAAGTGTGCCCTTCTTAGGTACTGATTAGGAATCATTGATCTTTTTTTTTCCTTGTGTGGGGTTAAGAGTCTGCAGGACAACTCCCAAACCTTGCTCAGCAGACGCTGCCATGATGAGTGGCATGTGGCTGACTCACGGTTCCTGAGAATGTGTCCTGAAATGACTGTTTCTGCTCTCAGAGGGCAGCATCTTTCTTTTTTTTTTTACTTTGTAAACCCTCATTTCCAGGGAGTTTGAGGAGGGTAAAAATAATTACAGCTGCTTTCACATGGACTTATTACTCAACAAGTCCTGGCGAGCTGCTACTAGCTGCACAGACTGCAAACACTCCTCTGCTGTGTTTCTTTGTGTGGGAGGTTCTAAACGATGGCTTTTTACTTTTCCTTCTCCTCCTATGATGATGTTTTATATATAGAGCTGTACGGATAAATATTTTTAAATTCCTGACATTCATAACTTTTAGGTACAATGTCTCTGGAATTTAAACCAACTCTGCATCTTGTTCACGAATGAGGCTGACAGGTGGAACAGCAGAGATCTGCAGTGGTGTGGACTGTTTCAGTGAAGAGAGTTTGTCCCTCTGCTTCCCAGTTGATCTATGCTCCTACTCTCACCTGTGGTCACAAATTGTGGGTGGTGATAGTCAACCACAAGGGACTTGTGTTAGAGTACCTTGGTGTCCTCGCAGAACAGCTGGAGGAGGAGGCAGTGGAGACAGAGGTCTGAACCGCTGCTGCTCCAAAGACCTCCATCAACAGCAGAGGAGGCGGGACATAGAGTTCCCAAAAGTTCCTGAAATTTTGCTTTTATTGGAAATATGCCAGGCTCTGAGATGACGCCATACTGTTGAGCGTTGTCTAAAAGTCGCCCATGTCTGCAGGAGAAGGTTGCTTCGGGACTGCTTTGGATATTTTTCACCACAAACGTTCAGCATCGAACCAGGAAGTATGGATGCACCCAGCGCCATCTGGAAGACAGATCTACAACATCAGTCAGAGAACTTAGTGGGGCGGTATCAGCAGTAGAACAAGGTGTAAAATCTGCTGCAGACCAGTTTGCAACTGGTCCACTCCATCATAGGACCATGACTGGAAGACAACACAGTGACGAGTCAGTGTAAAGGACTTAGGGACAACGTGAAGCACCACAGTGTGATGCCGTCTTTGTGTTATAAAATAAGTATGCAGGAGGTGCAAGAGAAAGGCCAAAAATTAAAAGGCTAGCATAGTTTCCAAAAGTACACCAACTACGGTGCAGGATGCCTCCACCTCCTCTCATCACTGTCACATACAGCCTCTTCATCTGGATGCTGAGTCTCGCTGACAGACTGCAGAGCTGTGATGGAGATAATATCAGCACTCAACATTACACAGGCCTCGCCAGGTAACCATCAGCATGCCTTAAAACAGATGTTTGGAGAGAGCACACGCGCTCTTCATCCCATTCTTTTCAACTCGTCTCATTTCTTCTGTCAGGCTGCTTTAACCTGTCGCCTGATGCTGAGATTAATCTCTCTGCTCATGATAAACAGGCGCTGCAGCAGGAGAGGAGACATGGGAAGTGTCAAGATCCCTCAGAGCTGTGACCTCCCTCCTCAGCTTTTCCATGACGCTTCTCTCCAACACTCTGCGAGCTGAAGAAACGCGGAGGAAGAAGCTGCTCTTCATTTTCAACTTCACACCGTTGGCTGCCGTCCATTTCCTGATAACGCCCAATTTCAAACCACTCATGCAGTTCAGATGCAGCATGTGAGAACGCAGCTGATGGTTCAGTTAACTATCAGATGAGTTCAAGAAAGTGGAGCAACCAGACGATGAAATCACTCAGTGGGTGCAGCAGCGTCTCCTCTGTCATGCTGCTTGCTTCCTCTATTCAGACTCAGTACAGTCAGCTCCTCTTAAAAAAACAAAAAAAAAACCAAATCAAAACAGTCTGGTTGGGTGAACCAGGCCCTGCTCAAAGCATGCCAGCACAACACATCATGCAAATCTTGATTGAAGCTCAAAAAATATATCAAAAAACCTACAACCTCAAAAAGTCTTAATGTGTGAGTCTTAATTATAAATTATATCAAAAGTGCATGAATATTATAAAAGCCACCTTAACTCCAGGAGGTAACATCTGGGAGATTCAGTGGACCGAGGAGAGAAAACCTCAACTTATCTGGAAAATAGTACAACTTTTTTCTTCTTCTTTTTTTTTTTTTTTTTTTAAATAAAAGGAAAACAAACGTCATCCCAACTGTGAAGCACAGTAGAAGGAGCATCATGCTTTGGAGCTGCTTACTTCAAGACTAGGGATGGACTGTAACTCAGTAATTATAAATATATATATAGCAAGTAGTTTAGTAATGATGACTTTTAATCACATTTTTAATATTTTCATATAAATTATCGTAATGATGACAGGAAGTTGTCAGGATGTTTGATGCCTTATTTGATAGCACTGTCACATTTCTTTGTTATTTATTTATGTAATTTGATTACTGATTTATTTATCTTAAACATTTGTGTATTTAAAACATTATAGATTTATATTTATAGGACAGTGTTATGGATTTCTGGGTACAGTTGTCCTTTCTAGACATTCTTGGCAGTCTTTATGGGGTTTTCGTATTATTCTCGTTGATACTGGAATCGACTTACACGGACCAAAATTAATAAATATATTGCAATATAAATTTTGGCCACATTGTCCGGCCCGACTCAAGAGCTGCATGCTTTGTTGACACAATGTGAAATAGTGAATGCAAGGCTGTATTCAGAAATTCAACAGTAACCATGGCAACCACAGTACAGGAAATTAGGAGATGCATAAAGACACTGAAAGAAACCAAAGTCGACAAGTAAACATACCAGAAAAGAAAAAAAGAAACGTGTTTTAGGATGGACACGCCAGGATAATAACCTTAACTGAACTGAGATTCAGTGGCGTGACCTGAGGAAACTTCTAACAAGACTTCCCTCTAATATTGGTGAAGTGAAACTGTACGAATGTCCTAAAATTCCTCCTGCTTCTCTCATGAGGAGCTACAGGAGAAACATTTAGGAGGTTACCACTCAGGAGCTCACATTCACCCATTTTTTCCACGTTGCCACTGTGAGAGATTACTTCACAGGCTTCAGGAAGTCGTTTGTCAGAAGTCAGTCCAACTTTGCTGCTTCACAAGCTTACATGGAGCAAAAAGAAAAAAAAAAAAAGTAGTATGCATGTAGTGCCAAGGAGGAAAGCTCTGGAAAATCCACAAAGTGAACCTTGTGGTGAGACTATCATGTGTAATTTCTTTTTATTATTGAGCAGCATTTATTTTTCCTTATTTTTCAGCCGTTTCAAATGAAGAAAGCGTATGTGCTGCAACCAGCATCTTTGTTTCACTGCTTTGTCTTTTAGAGCAGTGGTCTTCAGCCCTGGTCCTCAGGGCCCACTATCCTGCATGTTTTAGATGTTTTCCTGCCTCGTCACACCTGATTGGATGGCCATCAGCTTGTGTTGAGGGTTTGCACAAGTCTATCAATGACCCACTGACTACAGCCAGGTGTGTTTGCGCAGGGAAACATCTAAAACATCTAGGATAGTGGGCCCTGAGGACCAGGGTTGAAGAACACTGTTTTAGAGCACCTTTTAGGAAGATACTGGTTTTATCACTGTTGCAGTCAGCAAATCATTTAAGCAGAAACTATCAACCAGGCAAAAAAACGCCTGAAAACAACAAAAAACAAAAGCAGAAGCAGTTCTGGCCACATGCGCTGAAGCTGTATGTTGGAAACGACAAACATGATCACGAGTGTTTGGTTTTTAATTGCTGAATGAGTTGTGGGCTTGTTGCTCAAGTCAACAGTCGTATGGAGAGGAAGCACTTATTCCCACCAGGAGCTGCAGTGAAGAGCTTCAGGACTTCCACCTGAAGCCCAACTCTCAAACGAATCCGCCATGTCCAACGCTTCCACATTCCTCGTAGTTTGAAATAGAACCAAAGGCTTTCAAAGTAATGTATAGCATATATTGAAGCATCAGTACAGGAAGAGGATGAACCATGAAAGACATAATCAGGGGTTCACATTTAAACCCCTAGAAGCATCTAATCAGAGAAACTAAATGAATACAAAACAAGTCTAAGATTAGAAAGTGTTACGTACTGGATTGTAGCTTTCTGAGAACTCCAACACAGATTACCACCCTCTATCCTATACATCATGTATGCAGCAGCTAAATGCTCAATTACAGCCCATCTGTCATGTAAAACAGGCTGCTTTTAAAAAGCAGATTCACCAGATCAAGAATAAATCTGTGCACAGCAGACGCGACCTGTCTCAGAGACAGTTTACATTCCCATGTCACATTCAAAGAGGCTTAAGGAAATATCTGGAGATTACGTAAAGAGAAAATGAGCTGTTCATCATGTCATTCAGATGAACTCAACTCCCGTTTTTCTTTCATTGAAGGAATTAAAAGAGACACATCCTATCCTTTTTTTGCTGATGTTAATGAACAGCACTGGGTAGTTTGGTCAAAATACCACCGATACCGTGCAACAGCTCCCTCTTGGGACCACGTCTCTGTTCGTTACTGGATTTAGTGTCCACCACTCTCTTCTGCAGGGTGTGCCTCTTTAGAGATCTGCCCTGCAGTTTTGCACAATCAAGCAGTCATATTTTGGAAACAAATTACATTCAAGCACCCATGAACCACGTTATTACCATGTGGGAGATCGTAGCCCGCGAGAGAAAATACCATCACACTTCAGACTGATGGAAACAACCACAGACGGTTGATACTAATCCCTTAAGTCTTATCGAGAAATATAATCTGAACTGGCCCATGTTGGTAAAAACATGTCACAACAAATATGATCACCGATTAAGGCAACAAGTACATCAGCTCACACCATACTGTTTATATCAGCAATATTTTAGTCATGATTCTAACTAGGATGTGTCAGTAAGCTCACATTTTAGGTGGCGGACTCCACACCCGTTCTGTCTCCAGGGTTTGTGTAATTTACTTCTCATAATAGTTCTGAGGATGCAGGGATCTCTTTAAATTGTGCACAGCGTGGAGAAAGACAACCCCGCTCCATCTGGTGATGCCAACTGTGACCATTAGATGACTTTCATGCTGGCTGAGGGAGGTGAACCAGCAGCACTTTTCCACATGACCGATACAACAAAGTCAGTAAATACGAGCTTTTTTCACTGAACAAAGTGTGCTCGTGTCAAAGTGAGCGCTTGTATGTGCTCAAAACACAGAACTCACAGAATCTCTGCTAAAAGATAAAACACCGAAGAACCACAAAGGCGATTCTACTACATTGTGATACTTTTACTGAAGGTTATCCTTCTAGCTTTTATGTGGACTACGCATGGCCCCTACGCCATCTTAGGCCTGGGATGTACCTGCAGTTTGACTGTGTGTTCTGGTCCATCTATGTACACAATCAACTGCATTGTGAACGTTTCTTGCTTCCGCATGATGAGGGCAGACCGTGTAATACCAGAGGTCTCCACTTGGGGGCAGAATGCCTAGCCAGAGTCAAAAATACAACAGTATGCAAGAAACAAACAAGCAGAAGTTATTCTTTTGTTTTTGCAGAGTCACAGCCACAGAAAAAGCGACCTCATCGTTACTGGAGATGTCGTGTTAGACCATAAAATCAACGTCATCAGGACAGGAGTTTGTCCGATGTAAGAAACGGTCAAGAAGAACCCTGAGTATTTTTCAAAAGCACTTTGCAACATTTGGTGACTTGTTGCGTCTTGCTGCTGCCCTAGTCCAACACAACCAACACAGCTAGCAGTTGTTTATGAAGGCTGTAACTTCAGAAGAGCTGTGCTTGTGGTCGACTGTTGCACTGACCTACATTAGCGCCTCTAGCGGAGTGGATATTCCATCTCACGTATGTGTTGTGTATTTTTTGGAGGACCTGCATGACCGATGTGTCAAATCAATGCAGGAGGTGTTTGTAGTGTAGTAAATGGCAAGTACATTCCAGGCCTTATACTTGTGCATTCTTGTTCGTGTCGCTCTGGAATTTCGCCACCAACCACTAGAGGGCAGTGCGGGATCTTTTTCTGCAGTGGTTGTGATGTACTTCCTATTGCTTACCTGAGACATTGCAAAATAATCAAAGGGCATCATACCTGAGGCAGTGATGATGAATGCTGAGCATTAGTTGTCATGCAGCAAACTATCGTTCTGACTCAAAAGACGACAAAGAGGCAGCAGCGGGAAATACAAGACAGAACAAATCCACCAATTTGGAGAGAAGTGCACATCAGGGTCTGGTGGAGGATGCAGGACCCATCAAGGTGTTTTTGAAACCATGATCTAGTTGTTTTAGGATTGCCGGGTCTGACCCATGGTCTGGCCTTGAACACGTAAACCTGCGGTTTCAAGCAAAACGTTCAAAATATCAAGTTGTAACAAGAGCCAAATGTGACACATCACATCAACAAACCTGGAGCAGGCCTTCGACTCTAGATACGAGTCTTCATCTGGTTTGGAGGAAATGTAATTTACAAAGCTGAGGGTGATCGTACTGAACTCGAGTTACCCTCATCAGGAATGCAGAGCGATGTGATGTGGCAGCTCGCACAGCACAGCGGCTGAAAGCGCTCCCGCTCCCTCCTACTGTCAGTACTAAAGGAAGAGCGAACACACTTCCTGCAGTGGTGGTCAAAGAGCTGCCTGAGTCCCAGCGGTCGCGGAGTGTTTGTGTGTGCGCGTGGAAAGAAAACATCGGGCTTTAACCTCCGACTTCTCCTGTTACACTCTGAATCGTTGCCCTATTTTCTGCTCTTATGAAAAAACTCGGTGCATAGTTCAGATGTTTGTGGTGCAGCAGAGTTTCTCTGAGTGACATGAAGAGTTTGAGTAAAAAAAGAAAGCTGAGAAGAAACCAGTTCGTCACTGGGGAGGCTCCATTTCCTGTGAGAAATCTTGTGTAACATACTTGTTTATATACATCAAAAAATGTTGATACGAAAATACAAAGGGAAGCAAATATTCAGCAGTCTGGAATGTCTTTTTTTAGGTGGTATGATAATGGTTGATTTCCTGATTTTTATCTCAAGATTGGTGGAAAATATTTGCTCAATCAGAGCATCACTGCGGGGTTGTGGTCTGGGATAAGAAGCATCTCAAAGTTGGGGGCTAAACCTGTTTTTTAAACTGTCATTTTCATTCGTGCAGAGCTGACGTTGCCATCAGGTTGTGTATTTTCTTAAAGAAAATACACACATCATTGTTTGGTTGACGGGCACAAAGTCTCAAGTATCTGTTAGAGTGACGTGAAGGAGCTCTGAAGCAAGCGGCCACTCTTACTCATGCTTGCTGAGAGCGTTTCCAAACCTTCTCCATGTCCTTCAATCATTGGATTCTTATATAAATACTTGTCGATGCATGAACCCATGTTGAACCCTGGAAGAACTCTAGGTGTACCAGTGCTTCCCTCGTATACACAAACACATTTACAGATATATTCAAATGGGATGACCTTTAAAGGTTTTTCAAGCCTGGACGTCCAAAGTTAGAGCCCTGCAGCATGGAGGATGCAAGCTGGCACCTCTAGGTTTCATACGAACAGCAAACTTCACACTACTCACACTCACCGTAGACTGATTGTGGCATGAGAACTAATTTGTTCAGCACAGAACAAGCTGGCCATTACTGACACTGGCTGCTAGCTCAGCTGTGATCACCATAGCAATCAGGCTAGATACGATGGAGGACAGGTTGCCACCTGTTGCCATAGAAACAGGTGAGAAACGAGGGGGCTGCTGCTTCAAGTTGTGAAGAAGAGGACTCGTTAGTGTAATGCAGATACGAGATCAGCTCCGTTTCAAAACACTTATCCTACAGAAGATGAATGTATACGTAAAGAACAACATAAAAAAGCTCAAAAACTCCTAACACGGCCCCGGTCACGGTTTGTTCGCTCTGGTTTTTTTCTGAAATATGTTCTGATTCTAAAAAAAAACAACAACAACAACAACAACAACAACAACAACAACAAAAAAGCAGTGGCTTCTTCAGTCTGACCCATTTAAACAAAGCCAACATGTGAAATGACAGAGAGCTCTGCGCATTAATTTCAGAGCAGTCTGGACGAACAAATCTTCCACGTCGCCCCTCCCTGACCATGACTGCAGGAACAATATCACCATGAAAGCCTCCACTTAATTACACAGAGCGCTGCGGGATAAGATTACAGTTCAGTTATGGACTCGGACCAACCCGAGAGTGCAAGTCTCACTTTGTGTAAATGAGGGGGAAAAAAAAAGAAAACGCGCACAGAAAGTTCAACAGAAGCTGCTCGCCCTGATAAGTTCAAGGCTGCAGTGTGGAATGAAGATCATTTCCTCCTCAGAAAGAGACTTTAAACATATTAAAGAGTCAGGCACACAAGCCTTCAGGGGTCTCTGCCAGTTTGTGCTCAGGTATCACAAAATTACACTCCAGAAGTTTCTCCCCGTCAGGCAACAACTGAAGAATGCTGGAAACCAGAGGCGGCTGCTTTCATGTCAATCAGAAGAAGCAGCGGAGTGAGCAAGTCTGCGGGGACGAGAGCTTTTCTAAACGTGGCAAGTCGCTGAGCAGCCAAAGCGCTGATACAGCACAAATATTTTTCCATGAAGAGTTCGCGAGCACGACTGAAGAAGAGCGCCTCACACAGCCCACGATGGGCTTCAAGCTCAGCGCAGGACTGGGCCAAAGTTCACGCTCCACCGTCTCAGTGTCATTAAAGAAGAGCGATCCCTGATCTTCCTTCCGGACCAAGAGTGGGAAACGTTTTGTTCTGACAGGGGTTAGTGGAGAAGTGAAACGTCCGGTGAAGGAAGAGCAAAGTTTCTGTGGCACACTAAAGTGACAACATAAAAGCACATGAGAGATTTTCATCTCTCAGCGCTGCAGGAGTTCGGGCTGCTGCAGAAGAACACTTAATGTTGTGAAAGAATCAGATATCTTTGATCTTTTAGAACATCGAGCAGTCAGTTTTGACGAAGGCAGCTTTACCGTTGCCATCATCACCCACTAATGAAAAGGTGCTCTAGAAGCTCTGACTTAAACCAGGCTTAAACTAGGCTTAAGCCGAGCGACTGTTTTTCTTCTTGCTAATGACGTACGCCGAGAGGCCAGCCATCATCAGGCTCTCCACGCCATCAGACATCTTACAACTCTAACTTGCAAGCCAATTAAAATGCAACTTGAAAAGCTGCATTAATTAATGCGACGCAGCAACATTCCAAAGAACAACCTGAATCCCAAACTGGCCTCTTCTCCACAGCCACGACCGGGGACTGGGAACAAAGTCTTCTCCTTCGCTGCTTCTTTTTACAAAACACACAACTGCTACGACTGCAGTCTATTTTCAGTCTGCACACACCACGCTCGCCTTCGTACCAAAGACCGAGCTAATGCAAGCAGTACGGTGCGTGATGTTACAGCGTAACAGGCAGCAGCAGACTCTGTTAGCGCAGCAACACTGAGCATGCCCAGTAGTGATGGGGTGTGTTGGATCAAGTCCATAGCTCCTAAAGTTTTTGCATTTTGACCTTAAATAAAAAGCTGTTGTTGGGTTTTCTTTTACTTGAGTGAAAATCTTCCTCCCTGAAGACGTGCTTCTGCTGCATCACAAACTCCCCCACAGTCGCCACATTTTTCACACAGATAAACTGTTATGCTTTTAGAGCTGGGCAGTAAAATTCTGAACTCAATATTTTTATATTTTTTAACACCATGTGATCCTTCCATGTGACAGTCTGGTTGTTGCGCTTTAGTAACCTGCTAGTTCAATACAAGATGCGTGCAAAACAACTTAAATTTAAAAAAAAAAAGAAAAAAAAAGTGGGCCATTAAAGAGCGCAGGCTGAGACAAGCTCTCTCCCGCATGCAGAGCCACGAGCAGTTCATGATCACAAATAAACTGCCCATATGTGAGGAAGATGCAACTTCCTCTTCATTCGGGACGTGTCGGGAAAAGGACAAATGAGCAGCTTGCAGGACTGGTGTCAGCAGAGCAGCGTTTCTACGTTTATAGAGACGGCAGCGAACGCTTGGCAGACAGCAGTCATTAGCAGCCATGAAAACAGTGTTTACGTCCAGATGCTGCTCAGCGACTGACTCAAAGTCTCCTCTGACATCACTCACAGGACACACAAAACAACTACAAAAAAAGTTTTGTAACTTTGAGGTGACTAGCTTTGTGTTAAATATCGACAATAACTCCGTAAGCACTTTACACTCCAAACTGAAGGATTCTAATTATCTCTTTATTTTCTCCAAATAAATACAGTGAAGCACTGTGGGCTCCACATGTGTGCACAACTGTATACACAACTTTGTGCAGAGTGGGATCCAATTTTGAAAAACCACTTGAAGGAGCGAAGTTGATGTCCTAACCACAAAAAGCTCCACCTGCTCCAGTTGCACTTCTTCTGCTAGGCTTAACCTTTCAGTTTTCATTAGTTCAATCTGGGATAATTAGCTGACAACCTAGTAGACTTATGCTGCACTTTCTGGATTAGGAAGGAAGGAAGGAAGCAAGCAAGCAAGCAAGCAAGCAAGCAAGCAAGGAAGGAAGGAAGGAAGGAAGGAAGGAAGGAAGGAAGGAAGGAAGGAAGGAAGGAAGGAAGGAAGGAAGGAAGG
>JBAMYA010050997.1:0-32424 GCA_037176975.1 Arrhamphus sclerolepis | reverse complement strand
GACCCCGGCTTGTCTCTGACCTCGTCTCCTCGTTCCTGCCCCGACCTCCTGCCCGGCCACGACAAGCCTCTCGTCTGAAGTGGTCCATTTCTTTGGGTTTGTTCTGAGGTAATTCAGTATAGAGTTTACTACGACTGTATAATCTGTAGCTATTTGATCGAACCTCAGTAGCAGGAATTCCCTATGATATTGTAGGGCAGCATGGTCATGCTAGCACACACAAACAAAATCAAGAATAAACAAACAGACGGTGCCAGACACGAGAGCAAACAGGGCAGCCTCAGCGCAGCGCCGGGAATAATCCTCACTTCTTTAATGCATGCTTCTAATAAGGCTAACTGATTAGCTTCATGTGGTCACAAGGATGAATACAGCTGAGTATCATCTGCATAGCAGTGAAAATTTATATTCTTCTTCCTAATGATTTCTCCTACAGGATGCATGTATAAAGAGAAAAGTGTGGGTCCAAGAACAGAACCCTGTGGTACTCCACAGATGACCCTCGTACAACTGGAACAATCATCATTTACATGGACAAACTGAAAACGGTCAGATAAATATGACTGAAACCATTTTACTGCTGTTCCTCTAAGTCCAACAACCTGCTCTGATCTATTAAGAAAAATTTGTGGTGGATGGCGTCAAATGCTGCACTGAGACGGATATGAAAAGTGTTGAATTGCTGCAGTTGGACAGTAAAACTTGTGGATTAAAAACTAATGCTGCATCAAATAAGCAATAACATCAAGGGATCAGTTATAAAAGTAGATTTTTCAGTGTTGTAGCTCTCTTGACCATTCCTTTTAGCAGACAGAAAGGATTGTTTAGCCAATCATGGCTTTTTGTTGAAAGTTGCTGCCTGTCTAGCAGACAAGCTCCAATTCTTCACTTTCTTCTTGGCCCTTTATTCTTCATGTGGGCCTCACAAGACTCACTCGGTTATGAACTTTGGGGCACAAATGGCTCATGCAACATAAGTTATAACCCAGGTCAGGAACTTTGAGACACGTCTGGGACACGTTTGGCCCACAAAGCACTCGCCTGAAGTCGCCCCGGCTGGGTCTCAACTATGTTTGTGGAATTACAGACAAACAGCAGACTCTCGCTGTGAGACAGATGCATCATCTGAGACAGAGCCGCTGCTGCTCTAGTTTGAGAAGATCCAGCTGGTGTCATTGGCATCTGGTTTGGGTGTTTCCTGGTCACCTCACAGGAAAAGTGCTTCAGGCTTTTCCAACCTGGAGGAGGCCTGAGGCAGACCCATGGAACGCTAGAGATCAGACTTCTCAGCAGCCCGGGAGGATCTTGATGTCCTCAGGGATGCTGAGCATAAAGTGTAAGTAACGTTACCCAGGTGGGCATAAGGATGTATGACAGGGCTTTTAAAAGGTTAGAATGGTCTGTTAAAGGGTTTAAGGACATAGTGGATGACAGTGGGGACAACTGTTTGAAGGTATAACTGGAATAAAAATGAGCAGATGGTTCTGACAGAAGTGGAGAAGCGACAGAAGAGTGGACCATCCACTGAATAAAACCAGGCAAAGGAAGAAAACTGCTGGAAATGGTATGATCAGGATAGAGGTGAACGTTAGAATTATTCCTGACTGCAGGGGCAGTTAACAGCACGGTAAGGAGGGCTACAAAGGTCTAGAAGGGGCAGAATAAAGTAAAAGAGGTGTGTGAAAGCTGATGAAATGATAGAGGGTTCAGAAAGACGGAGGTGAAGAAGAGTCAGAGGGACAGCTTTAAGACTCGTGTTTTCTGATTCCCCATCAGCTACTCTGGATTCTGTTCAACGCAAAGCAAATTTAGGAAGACAGTATTTAAACATGCAAACATTCCTTCTGCAGGCTTCTGGTGCTTGCAGCGTGAGCACATTTCTGCCAGAAAATACTTTTTTTTTTCCTTTTTTTTTGTCGCAACTCGCCCTCGCCAACACCGTTCCGTGCATGCGCGTGTTTGTTCGGTGAAAACGAGCTCATCTGCGCTGCTAGCTCATTTAAGGCTCTGCCTCAGACGGCGGTTCAGCATGGTCGACGCTCGTTTGCAGAGACAACAAAACAAGAGAGCTCATTAAAACTCTGACGGGGAGGAAGAAGCAGCTGGCTGAGGTGGAGATGACGGGGCTGGAGGAGGGTAGGACAGCTGAAGGATGAGGAAGGTGGAGGGAGGAGGCACTTCAGAGAAGGCAGGAAGGCGTCATCTGGGAATAGACGATGCTGGAGGAAGATGCAGGAATGTAGAACAAGCTGTTTTTTACTGTAAAGGTCCTCCAGCTGAAGTTGTAAATGTGTTTTAGCTGGTATCGTTGCATATGTGAACTCATTAATTCATCCATTTATGAGCATAGAACATAGAGACGTGCATAGCTCAAAACATATCATAGCATAAGATTTTAAAATCCAGGAAAAGGTGGAAAAGGTTCAAGCAGGAGACCGGTTCAGAGAGCTGAAAGAGCAAACGAGCAAGAAAACGGAGGTGAAATGAAATGGAGTGAAGCACGGAGAGCCTCAGAGGGTCAGCAGGGAGCTTAGATTTAACTCAAATGTCAGGCTTTAATCGATAACCCACCAGAGACCGGAGGTGGGGGCGGGTTTTACTGTTCACGCTTTCAGAGCATTTGATTTCAATAATTAGTTGTTATCAGATAAGAAGTTTCTGCAGTTGGTTTTTCTTCAGGAAGTGGTGGTGCGGTCGTCACGCTCAGCTAAAGCAGGAAATGTGCAGGAAAGCAGCTTCTTCTCCAGCAGGTAGACCAGCCTCAGTGTTTGGACTGGGCCAGGTCGTGTTTGTAAATGAGAGGTTTACTGGGACAAATAAAGGTTAAATTAAAGAAAGACTCCAGGAGGCTTGAAGTCTTCTCCTTGTAGTGGCTGAATTCTAAAACACTTCTGCTCCACACGTCAACTCAAACTCACGCTGAGCAGTAACATGAAGTTCACACATAAAGATCTGCTGATGCGTAGAGACGGGGCCGATCCAGTCAAAGAGACGTCAGGGGCCAAAACTGACATCATTCATTCATCTATGTCAGAATGACAGGGTGAGGAGCAAAATGAATGAATGAGCAGTACTTAGTTTATGTGTTCACAGGATTGGATCACGTTGATATTTCTTTATTTCTGTAGCTTTTAGATGTTATATTTGCAATTAATGTGCAAAAAACCCCAATGAAACCAAGCAGGTACGAGCAGGACTGCGTGAAGTTGAAAATGCTTCCACATCAACGCCAAAACTGATGGTTTGTCTTCGATACTGATACGCATTTATTAAAATTCCATTTTATTCTTTTTAGACCGTCCAGGTTTAACGTCTGACCTCCACCATCACGTCTAACGGAGCATTAGCATCATTAGCATCATTAGCATCGATGTCGTCGACAGCTGTTGTTTACAGGATTTACACAGATGCTTCTTACAGAACCAGACACTCAACCAGCACCAATACAGAGGTCTGGATCAGAACCAGCCTGGTGCCAAGTCAGAAATCTGGATCAGAGCTAATCTGGTACTGAGTCAGAAATCTGTATTGGAGCCAGTCTGGTACCGAGTCAGAAATCTGGACCAGAACCAGTCCGGTACTAAACCATAAATCTGCATGAGAACCAGTCTAGACTGAACCACAGCTGAGCCTTTGCTACAGGTACCAGACTGAAACTTAGCTACAGGTTCCAGACTGAAGCTTAGCTACAGGTTCCAGACTGAACCAGAGCTGCCGGTACCAGACTGAAGCTTAGCTACAGGTACCAGACTGAAGCTTAGCTACAGGTACCAGACTCAACCAGAGCTGCCGGTACCAGACTGAAGCTTAGCTACAGGTACCAGACTGAAGCTTAGCTACAGGTACCAGACTGAAGCTTAGCTACAGGTTCCAGACTGAACCAGAGCTGCCGGTACCAGACTGAAGCTTAGCTACAGGTTCCAGACTCAACCAGAGCTGCCGGTACCAGACTGAAGCTTAGCTACAGGTACCAGACTGAAGCTTAGCTACAGGTTCCAGACTGAAGCTTAGCTGCCGGTACCAGACTGAAGCTTAGCTACAGGTACCAGACTCAACCAGAGCTACAGGTTCCAGACTGAAGCTTAGCTGCCGGTACCAGACTGAAGCTTAGCTACAGGTACCATACTGAAGCTTAGCTACAGGTACCATACTGAAGCTTAGCTACAGATAACAGACTGAAGCTTAGCTACAGGTACCATACTGAACCAGAGCTGCCGGTAGCAGACTGTAGCTAAGCTTCAGGTACCAGACTGACTGTCTGGAAGGCATTAATAACAGGTTTCGAACCACACAGAGTTCTTGATACTTGATGGCATCGATACCAGGTTTTTGGTACCCGTCCCTGGTCATCAGCAGGTGAGAGTCAGAGTCTACTCTCCAGTCTGCCAGTTCAGCTGAAATCATAATCTCCTGAGTGACATGCAGGTAGATTATGACCTCTAGGAACTTTGAAAACATGCCGTGTGCTGACAGTGATCTCATGCTGCTGTGAAGTCCTACGTTGGTACACAAAGTTCTGGACATCCCTGTGGATCACCACTCAGGTCTTCAGAGATGCAGAACAAAGGTTTTGACCACAGCGCTGAGAGAAACTTGACATGTATCACATCAGGGCGTTTGACCCCCTCCCCCGCTGCTACTGAAGGGCTACAATTATTTCTCCTCCTTTTCAGCTTCTGATTTGTACCTCAGCGTGCATCTTCATGTTAATGCAGCAGGCTCCTGTTTCCAACAGGCAGTATGATGTCTTCATTTCCCTTCATGGTGCAGAGATGCTATCACACATGAAGACGTAAAAAAAAAATCCAGCAGAGGAAGTGGACAGACTCGCCACCTTCACCCTGCCCTCTGCTCAACATCAGTCCCTGTTGTGTTAATATCTCACCGTTAGCATTTATTCACGCTGTGGCATTTTTCAGCCGAGTCAAACGGGGCCAGAGGAGTGTGAATAAAGTGGCTGTTTGTCATAAGGAAGAAAAGGAAAAGGATTCTCAGCGGGGTCAGTGAAAGAGGCTGAGTTGTAATTATCCTAATGGCTCCTGTAATGGAATATTTAAAACAGAGCCAGATGCTTCTGAGTGTGCGCATCCTTTTCTGCTTCCATATCCTGAGTGCAAGTTTTATGGCATCTGATAAGAAGAGAGGTTGTAATGTCATTTTGGAGTGGCTCCATTCCAATCAGTGTGATCCAGACAGAACAAAGCATTAATGCCCCTGCACCCTCACGTTCACCCACGGTCATTCTGCTGGCTTTTGGAGGATTTCTCATGACCTTCATTCATTCAGACTGACTCAGACTGGACGGAGCACTCAGACTTCTGATTCTGCCAAACGAGCTGCGTGGGTCTCGTTTCCTGAGAAAAGAGAGAAATGAGGAAGCTGAGACTTCACCTGGCCGTTTAAACATCTCCGTTAGCGTTTCTCCTATAAATAAATAAATATATATATATATATATATATATATATATAGACATATACGTTTATATATTTTACACTTCTGGTTGTAAGCTAGCAGCTCAGCCGCATCCTGGCTGCTCTCATCTTAGTTACCTGCGGTTGTGGGTAATTTCTTCACAAATGTTTGAGTTCTAAGTTTACGATTGTCTTTGCACGAGTGACTTCTAGAGGACCAGAAATCATTTTCCTTGAGTTTACTGTCAGACATGGAGAAATAAGGTCTTTTGATTTTGGAAGTTAGCTGGGTTCACTTTTCCCACTTTTTACCTCGCATGGCCAGATGGAAGCAGAGGGCTTAAAGCTCAAGGATTCCTGATTGTTTGTTTTTCCATTCTTTACATCCAAGCGAAGATGAAATCAAAGTTGGAAAGACCAGAGTATTGATTTAACCCGAAGACAGAAGAGCAAAAGAATGTGGCCGTGAGAGGCTTTATTGGTGCCGCCTGAGTTTGTCCTGTCCTTCACGTTATTTTCTTCCTCCTTGTTGCTTGCTGCTTTGATTTTAATGACCAGGTGCTCCACGCTGCTGATTGTATATTTCTTATGGTTGTTTTCCAACCAACACTGGCGCAGTCATCCGTCCGTCAGTGACGAGTCGTCCGTGAAGGACGCGAGTGTGAAGATCATCGAGATGAGATAATCATTGTACGTACACAGTCGCCGGCGCAAATTTAAATTCCTGCCATGATGTCTGTCGTTGTCCTGCCGTCCTTCAATCTTGTTTTGTGTGGAACAACTTCTTCCCCTGTCAAACACTAGAAAACTGATTTAAAATGCTCCCTGCTCAGCCTCAGGCAACAAGTTTCTCCGAGTTCATCAGCAACATGACGTTAAAGAGAAATGCAGACTGCAACGTTGCACCAGGAAGACACGTTTATGCTTATTAAGTACATTTTAGTACATCTGGTTTTCATAATTGTAACAGATTTTGTTGTTTTGTTGGGTTTTTTTTGTTGTTTTTTTTTTTTTACAACAGGGGTGTCAAACTCTATTTTGTTATTGGCCACATCATCACCATGGTTACCGTTAAAGGGCCACATCATCACAATGGTAACCCTTAAAGGGCCACATCATCACCATGGTAACCGTTAAAGGGCCAGTAATTCCTTACCTCCTGAACCTCCAGCCAGTTAGTCAAAATGACTTCTGTGACCTTATTTGATATATTTCTGAAAACATGACAGTTCATATAATTACTTTAGAAACATGTATCTGAGATGTCCATTGCTTTCTCAAAATATCTGTGTTAGATTAATCATATTCACATCATCTACCATCAAGGTAAACATACAAGCTGCACTTCACACACAATAATAGAGTCACAGTATAATTATAATTACACATTTAAAAATGGAATTCCCAGCTCCATCTGATGATAATTAATGTTATATTTTAAAAGTACCTGCCTGAGTTCAGACCTTTATTTAGTCCACTAAAGTGAGTTGAAGGATTCTTTTTTCACAGGAAGTCATTTCTTCTTCATTTAAAGATCAAGAGCAGTCAAAAACATTTGAAGGAGAGTATAAAATTAAACAAAATTCTCTTGAAAATTAGATTTGATGGGATGACTGAATATTTGTTCATTGTGTTCAGAACTTTTGTTTGGTTTTTTTCTAGCAGCCAACCTGCAAAATACAGTTGCTTAGTGTGTTATAATGTTTGTTATGCACAACAAACAGATGTGATGATAATATAATAAAATAGGAATGTAATATAATCTCTGCTCAGCCATTATGAAATGGGTGCTTTGTTGATGTCATGTTTAATGAACATATTACATCTACTATATAATTTATATTAAATAGATTACATGTAAGTGTTATATTAAATAGAATACATTTATGTTTTATTAATTTACATTTACTTATCTAATGCTTTGGAGCACATAAATGATTGATGAATGATTATCGACGTGCCCCCAACACTTAAGCATTTTCCAGAACATAGTCCTTGTATTTCTGTTTTGGTATTTATTAAATATTTAATTCCCCTTTGGTGAGTCTGTGGTATTACTGAACTGAACTGAACTGAGATAGCTGTCGTCCTTACTTGTTTGTAGAAATGGTGCCTTGATCCATAAAGAGGCGATATAAGTTCCTTGATATGAGTGATATAAAGTTTTCTGGTCCCAACTTTACACTTTTACTAACTTTAATCCAAGTTTTTACCTGACAGTTAATTGGTTAGAGGAGTTTTGCTTCTCCTCTAACTGGCCGTAACTCTCCAATTGGAGGTTGCCAAATTGGCAAATAGTGGAAGTCCCCAACCCCGTCCTCATGGGCAGGACCCAACCCCATTACCCCAGCCCCTAAGAGGTCACAGGTCAATGATCTAATGGTTCCAGTCCCAACTTTTTCTGCCCTGCATGTTGGTATGATTACGATTCATTCCTACATTTGGTCCACCTTCACCATTATGATGTCTGCACCCATCCACACCCTTTATCACATCCACACCATGTCTCCTCTGTCCCAAAAATGTCTAAATCTTCTCCTACATTGTCTGTATGAAACATCCCCAAATCTTCAGCAGAGTTTCAGAATATATCCCCAACATGTCAAAGGCATATTCATTTCTACGTAATATTCACTACATACAATGTTTGCTCCAATAAACCTGCCAATACCTACTTTTGTCTAAGAGGGTTTTCCGTTAGTTCACTTGCTTTGGTCCGGACCAAATAAAATGATATAAAAAAATAAAATGTCTTTGGTGCGGTTCACTTTCACATTGTGAAAGTGGACCAGAATTTGCAACCGAAAGCATGTGTGCTGAAGGTCGTCCAACCATTGGACAGAAACATTGGGGGCGGGGTAAAGCAGGAAACCCAAAGTAAAGAACTTCCACAACCTCTGCATCATTCGTTCTCTCACTTCTCAGCAGACAATCCAAAAACAGAATAGTGACTGGTTATTTGATCACAATTTTTCCAATCAGATGCCAAAAAAGACAAAGGCTTTTATCTTTCATACTTCTAATTTTAGACTCAGGTCAAAAATACAAAATGGAAAAAGAGACCACAAAATTTGATTTTAATATAACTGAACAGGTTTAGAGAGCTGAAGAGGAAAAGACGTTTGTCAGAGGCAGAGCTAGCGAGGGTTCTGGTTGGACCAATGTCTGAAAACTGTTTTTATTCAGATTTCCATGGTTTATTCTGCCAACAACATCTCTCAGTAAATCATCATTCTTGTGTGCTGTCACGCTCAGCTGTTGAAGGAGATCGCTGCTTAGCGCTTCCTGGTCCGGTCCAGCAATGTTAGCAAAAGGAAATCAGTATAAAACGGTTCTGACACATCAAAGCCCTCTCCGCCCACGTGTGTGTGTGTGTGTGTGTGTGCAGCTGAGACATCCCAACCATCGTTTCCATAACGGATGACAACAACGGCCCGTCAGATCCACAAAGGCATCCTGTTTGCATCTGGGTCCGTACCAGAGTTCGTTTGGAACTGCTCCGAGACCACCTCTTCAGCTGGGTCTCAGTTCGCTTCTTTGGTCCGCACCAGAGTTCGAATGCTTGCATTCACACCGGCCCAAAAGGTCCGAACCCGGGGAGGAAACAAATTTGAGCTTGTTTTCAGCAAACTAAACAAGGCAGGTGTGAACGCCCCCAAAGTCCCATTATTGTTAGTAGAATTTCTGTTGAATCTGAAAAGGTGCATGTCAGCATTTGTGCCACGTTTGTGCCACATAAAGACGTCCGAATGTGGAAACCTGTTCATTTCATCATCGTGCCAAACATCTGAGGAACAGTTTCCTCACATTTGCTTCTAATAAGACCTTATTACAGTTAATTTGACCATAAAATGCTGTTTTCTCGGCATTGTTTCAATGGGATTAATTCTGAAGACCTGAATCAAAGGCAGCTGGACTTCGGTGGTTTAGGAGCTCTCCTCTCCTGCACATTGGTTTCCTGGTCAGCATGTGAGCTTGACCTGACTCTTCTGGGTCATGTCGTGTAGCAGTTGTTTCCCAGTTCATTATTAGACAAAGATAAAACTCATCAGTTATGGCAGACCAGCATCTGGAACCAGTCACAGCCGGCCCATTACCTGTATAGTGTAACTGAAAACGGATGACATGTCACAAGTTTAGTAGGCGATAAGAGCTGAAGCTGGTTTTAAACGGTTTTATATAGGACAGGTCTGACTACCAGGGGTTAGCTTGAGCTCATGATGCCTTCCTTGTTCTGAGAACACAGTTGAAGACAACGCGGCAGACCCAGGACACACTGGAGAGATTATATCTCTCGAATGGTCTGGAAACACCTGAGTGTCCTGCTGGAGGAGCTGGAGGAGCTGGAGGAAGTGGCTCAGGAGGAACCGTCCTGCTCAGGCTTCTGCACCGACAACCCAAAACCAGATAAGCAGCAGTTAATGGATGGACCAATGATAAGTCTGCATGGACTGTCCTCTGCAGTCACGAGTCTGCGTGGACCGTCCTCTGCAGTCACGAGTCTGCGTGGACTGTCCTCTGCAGTCATGTCCACCTGTTTGTAAACAGTTAAAGTCAGTGTTGTGTTTTAGGTGTTACCATCAGCGACGGTTGAGCTCAGTCTGTTTCTATGGTGAATTGATCTTTATTATTATTTTAAGAGTTAAAAATATGGCTGTAAAGATTTTGTCAAACTGCAGCCAGATTGTCTTTTCTTAAAACAGTATTTGTGGTGGTTGAAGCCCGGTGATTTGCAGGCTCCCTTCAGGCTGAGCTGTTGAGTCGTCTCCTAGTAGACCCGAACCTGTAAAGCCGTCCGTTTTTATGGCTTGAATTTGTTTCATTTGGTTGAAAGTGACGGATTCAGGGCCTGTAAATAAATGCATCAGATATAAAGTAGCTTTTTTTTGTTAACCGCCTTTCTTTCCTCCATCGTTCTTTGTGTCTCTAATTGTTAGACGTCGCTCTCACCTGTTTCAGAAGACTACACTGGAAAAAAACAAACACTTTGATCTTTCTCTTTTAACTTTAAACTTTTAGGAAATCCATCTCATGACTGTGGGCTGAACTGGAATCTATACGTAGGCACTAAATCATTAAGAAGTTGAATGCAAAACATCTTGAAGTTCAACTCAAAACACAAAGAAAGATAAAGAAGATGAGAAATCTGTTCCTGTTCCATCATAGTTGGAACATCTTCAGAGGTCAGTGGCCGTTTCAGGTCTTTAACATGATACACCTTCACTCAGGTGATCCAGACCAGACCCAGGAGACCCTCCCTGCTGCCTCCATGGTGCATGTGGATCTGTGGCATATTTGTTGGAGTATATTCAGTAAAAACTCAATCTGTTTCAGTTGAATCCAGATTCAAAATTCATATAATGGCAATACGATAAGTTGCCCTGAATCGTTTATTATTTTTTCTGAAGTTTACTGTTGGAAGCAACGATCACTGGACAAATCATTCAAAAATGATGCTTTCACTGATGACCAAAATAAAAACGATTGTGATTTTTTTTTTTGCGTGTCCATAATTAAGTTGCCCGACTAGGTACAAGATTTATGAAAAGCCTCGTCTTCGAGCTCAGAGTCTCCGGCTTAAGATGGGCAGAGGAGGTAAAAATCTCCATCGTAGCTCAGGAACGATGGTGTTAGATCTGACGATGATGAACCATCAAAGATGGCTGCCACAGATATCAGCAGTGATGGTCTCAGAGTGTGACCAATAGGAACAAACCATGAAATAATGTCAGCACAGTCGCCTAGCAACAACAGCACCAGATACAACGGGAAGAAAAATGTGAAAGACACTTCTTTCTGTTGATTTTTTTTTTCTTTTCAAAGCACACCAACACCACTACGACAACGCTAACTTTAGAGTCATCGTTGCGTTAGCATGTTAGCAGTTACCTGCTAATGACGTGATGATGGTGCGTTTAGATCCTGAAATACCCTCAGATTTATTTCTGTCGTAGCCACGATTCACATGTGGTAAATGAATTATCTAATGATGTCACGTCGTTCAGCGTGACTTGAATTAACCTCATACGATGTAAAAATCGTACAGCTTTCACGACACTACCAGAGTCTCTACCGGAGCTGATCACATGATGCTAGCATGGATGCTAGCATCATGTGATCAGCGGGGGCTTCAGAAATCCTGCTCCACATGCTGGAGAATCTTGTCGAGCTGCTCAAACACAGTTTGATGCTCTGCTCTTTGGTGTTGACGCTCTTCTTATTAATAAAATATAGTGAGCTGCCTCTTCCTCCTCCTCCTCCTCCTCCTCCTCGTCTCTGCATGGTAATATAGCTGCTCCTCCTCTCAAAGATATTAAATCCACAGAGAAATTCATCCGTACTTTCCTCTGAGTTCATCCAGCTTCTCAACTTCAGTCTTCTTTTTACTCTTTTTTTTCTCTTCTTGTCTCACTCCTCCGTCTTCTCCTGTCTTTGTTTCTTCTCCTCTCTTGTCGTCCTTATTTCGTATTCTCCTCTCATCCTGTCCACTCTGTCCTCCTCGTGTCCTTGGTCTGCAGCCTTCCTGCCGGGCCCTGCAACCCCCCCGGCAGTGTTCTGTTTTTGGGACGAGGCAATGACCCCTGACCCCCCCTCGTCAGCTCGTGAAGGCTGACGGGGACCAGTGGACCGCCTCGGTCTTCCTGGAGCTCACTGAGATGAAACGGTGTCGTAGCGGGTTTCCCTCGGGGCCAAGCAGGGGTAGTTGCTGTCTGAGTCTTGATCTCTCTGCTCAGCTTTCTGGTTCCAGGTTTTTCAGCTGAGTTGATCACTCACCATAATTAGCTGATAGATTTTTAGTTCTAATATTCACGTTTTTGCTTCGGCTGCCAAACGGTAAATAGACCGAGTCACCTGCCAAGAGCTTCTTCTAGCAGCCAAACTACGACAGGATCCCATGTGAAACGCACGATAATGAGACAAACACTTTCCATCTCTCGTGTTTTGCTTTGTTCTCTTCTGGTTTGTATTTTTAATTCAGAGAATGATCTGTTGATTAGAGAAACAAGAAGCTTTTCTTTCCTCTGTGGACTCGAGGAAACAAAAAGCTTCTGGTGCAGTCGGCTGTTCAGCGAGAAATACACACCAGCTGCAGGCGAGTTTGGCTCATCAGTTCATCCTGGCTGGAGTCGATATGAAGCTGAGAGTCTCTGCTGGTCCAAGTGAAACACCTGGACCTGGGTCCCAAACGGGAACCAATCAGATCCTTCAGGCCAGAGATGAAACAGGAGCTCCCCACCCCTGGTGGAGTAGGTGTAGAAGATGAAGCATCACAGATCAAACTCCACCATAGTTCATGTCTCCAAAAATATCTCTTCAAATATCACAGTTTTGTTTCTTGTAAAGTGACTTTTTGTTGTCAAATTGTAAATTTCTTGCAACAACCATGCCTTCTTATTGTACAAATCTCAAAATTTGGACTTTGTGACTTAAAATAATAATAATAATTAAAAAAATTATTGGAAAGTATCAACTTTGTGCAACATTTTGACGTAAAATTACAAGTTGAAATTTCGACTGTTTTTATATTTAAAAAAAGTGTTTTAGTACAAATTAGCAACATCTGTCCGTCCGTCTGTCCATCCGTACCTGCTATTTCCAGTACAGGGTCACGGGGGTCTGCTGGGTCCTGTCCCAGCCCTCTCTGGGTGAAAGGCAGGGGTCCACCCTGCACAGGTTGCCAGTCCATCACAGGCAAACTAACAACATTTTGTGTAAAATCTTTCGAAACGTTTGCCGAATCAAGACTTTTGACATAAACCAGCTGCTCTCTGCGGAGGGTTTCACACCTGTGTCGTAAATGATTCAGGTATCATTTCTTTTTAGTCGCTGCAGAAATCCCTCGTTCAGGATCAAGCAGGTCCAGGCCATCGCGAGCATGTGTGAACTGCAACTGGGCTTAAACGGCAACAACAGAACGCCGTCTATTCAAGCTCTGAGGTTTAGAGGAGGATTTAGATAACAGAGAAAACAACAGTAGAGTTTCCTTTGACTCCATGGAAATCCACCAGCTCTAATCTTGCGTACTTGTTCTCACAGAGCAGCTTCACACCAGCTTGGCCTCGGGTAATGTCTCATGACACAGCAGTGTCGGATCCTGGAAAGCAAACACTGAGCTGTGAAGGGGGAACGTCTACCACGTGGTACATCTCGCCATCCTGTGTTTTATGCATCCAAGCACTTAGCTGCTGCAGGGCGTATCTCCCATATGCTTTCTGGGGGTGTAGTTTCCAACAATAAGCCACTTTGTGTGAGATCTATCCACATTTTTACTTTTTGATTCCGCTGAGTATTGACTTAGAAACCAGCAAGCTGGTGATAATTAAAGACACCCAGTTGAGTTTCCTACAGATATTGTAGTTTAATGCCATTACTTCTCATATTAAACACATTAAATACTCCTTTCTTCCTCCTAAAGCCCTCGCATGAGCCTTCTTTTTTTATTAATCCCCCTAAACTCTGCATTGTTTCGTGTTTGCCGTCCCCCAGACTTTGTGCATCTTCGGGGTATTACTGGTGTGCAACTCGTACTGTAAATCAGCGAGACAGTGCACCGTATTTCTTTGTCCTCATTGGAATTCATGCTGCTGGTGGTGGTGCATGAAATAGTATTGTCTGAAAAAGCAAATCTGCTCAGACCCGATCCCTGTAGTGCATTCATTTGGGTGACGGAGGAGAGATGATGATAAAAGATAAGGAGACGGAGACGGAGATGCTGTTGTGCAACAAAGGTTCCCAGCTGGAGATGAAAAAAAGGCTTGTAGTCAGGACTTTAACCACAATTCTCAATGGGAGAGAAAAAAAAAAAAACATAAAAAAACATCTGAGCTGGTACAGAGATGTCAGAATAAGCAGAATAAATAATTAGACATGTTGAGCTGATTGAGATCTTCCAAATGAAGCCATGTTACACATGTTATAGTTTCAAAGAAAATCCTCTTTTAACATGAAATTGGTTTGAAGTAGGATTTAAAAGGAAATCCTGACTTGAGGGGGGAAACATCCATCACTCATCTCAATTAAAGCTATTTTTTGATTCAACGTAAAAATCTTGCTTTCTTTCTTTCCAAGAGTTTTTCAGTTATGGTAGATATGCATCAAGTAAACACTGTCCATGATCTGTACACGCACTGAACGGTCCAGGTCGGTTTGGGCTCAGTGTAAAGTAATTCAATTCAATCCAAAAATACCTTTTAAATCCCTGAAGTGAAATGAACTGTCACAGTCGTCTATTCAAAGATTCATGACAGGTGGTTATAGCTCAGTCATGGGAGGTAGCCTCCAAGCACCCCCACAGAGTTTCTTCGTCTTCCTGTGACTGCATCCTCCAGTCCTTTTGGTCACAGGTTGCCTCTGAACGATGGGTTTGTAATTGTGTCTGTAACTTAGCAACAGAAGAGCTGATGACATCACACGCAGCGTTGGCTCCAGCTGAGGGCAGGATGTAAACTGCTACCATAATAGGACTGGTGAACTGAAAAAAGGATGGAAACTCACAGCGAACAGTTCAGCACCAGGCTGCAGAAACGATGTTTCACGTCAGCATGTCCTGGGTTACATCATTTGTTATTAAAAAGCAGGGCTATTCCACCATATTTACCTTTTCAGAGGTTTTGCTGGCTTCTATCCAGGGTGAAGAGACGACCCGGTACTTGACTGTACCGGGTCCAGGATAGCACCACATGTTGTTAACAAGCACTCTGGTGCGTCCTCCTTTACTCTTACTGCTGTTTGCAGTCTCAACAGGTGTACAGAGATGTTTGAATCCATATCGTGTTCCTGTAAACACGCTTGTCCTCATCGTGGAGTTTAGGGTTGATTCTGCATGAAAATCTGGGCCCATAATGGACTGTTACTGAAGTTCCTCCTCTTTCTTTCTCTCCCTTCTCTCATAACTTTAATTCACACGGTAGAGGCCTCAATTATAACAGAGCTGAGTAATTGTCCATGTTTGAGTGAACACAATATGAACAGAGAAAATGGGGCTGTGGAGGAGGACCGTTATCACCAGTGAGGGAGGGCAGGCTGGGCGAAGCAATGAGCGCCGTCTCAGTTATAGAGCGCGCTAATTGGGTGGGACGGACTCAAGTCAAGAACAATTGGACCTAAAGTCATCTATAACTGACTGTGAGTTTGCCTTCACTATCAGAAACCTTCATATATTTATTTCTTATTTAAATCTTAATTTTCCCATCTTGTCTTTTAAGGTCCATCTGGGAGAGGACGTGATGTTTTTTTTCTTTTAGCTTTGAGCAGAAAGAAAGCATTTTTATCTTCTCTTCTAATAAAGAGCTGCACACACAACTCAAGACATCTCACAGGACATTACACATTTATATTATGCTTGACATGATTAAATATACCTTTTGAAGATACATATGAGTGGTCCACCCCATTAAGAATTGCAAAAACCACTCATCCCCTTTGGTCCACAGTTTGTCAATCATAACGTAGCCTCAGACTGAAGCCATGTCCAGTTTTATCTCTGGTGGGGGAAGTCTATATGGCCATCATAGTCTGAGCTACGATGACGCATCTGTCTGAAGAACAGGATCTGATGTAATGTCTGAGAAGGACCAGGAGGACCAGGGGGACAGTAGCAAACTGGTGTTTGTGACTTGGAGCCTGGCATATGTGGACTGAACACCAGGTTTTCAAAGAGGGCAGAACTGTAATTAGGCCTGAAGTTTAAAATTTAGTTGGAATTATTAAAGATGAATCAGCTCTCATTGATGTTCAGTGTTTTCAGCTAAACCTTTCCTTTTAAAAGTGTTCCAAGCCAAATGTTTAAAGATTTGTTGCTGGTTAAGTTTGTAGAGATGCATTCTGGGTAATGGACACCAGTTAAACAAGGCAAAGGAGGGTGAGAGAAAGTAGGTTCCTCCCAGACATGACCACTTCCACCTTCTTGTCACCTCTCCATCCATCTCTCCACCCCGTAGCCTATTTATGTTTTCCTGCTGTCTCCTTGTTCGATATTAAATTGATCTTTCCTTCTTTCTTTCTCCTTCTCTTGTTGCTCCATCATAACACCTCCCTGCATGCTTCTTCAGTCTGCAGGTCTGTTCTCCTTCCTCCACGTATGTGTGCGTGTTGAGGTGGAGGTTGACTGATGGCTCTGGCCCTCAACTGTCCCAGCGTGATGAATGATGCTCAGAGACAACCCTGTTCTCCCTAATATTTCATTAGCCTCTCGTCCTCACACATCCCCTCCCCCTTCGTCTCAGACCTGCACACACATCCTCGGACACTCGTGTCTGCAGATTCTGTACAGAGTCCTGTTTAGCATATTCTGTAGGTAATGGTGTTGATGCTGCCGGGTAGAATTAAAGGATCTTCTACTGGTATCACTGACACCCCTTCGACTGGTTTCATTCCTACCTCACACTCAGTTCATCCAGCCTGCAGATGCCACCCCTCCCTGCTACATCAGGTGTGCCCCAGGGTGCCGTCCTAGGGCCTCTTCTCTTGATCATCTATGATCCTCCTGGTATTTTCTGTAAATTCAACATCCTTTCTGCTGCTATGCAGATGACACCCAGCTTCTTTCCACACTCCCACCCTTTTCTCTCATCACCTGCTTATCTGAAATACAATCCTGCTTCACCTCAAATTTCCTGAAAGTAAACAGCGATAAAACAGAAATTAACACTATCCAAAGGTGATTTTGTGGCCTCAAAATAGTATTTCATGGTCACCAAAAAGCTGGAAACCCAGACTGTTTAGATCTGCATACTACGGATGAATGGGTGGGTGGGTGGATGGATGGATGGATGGATGGATGAATGGGTGGATGGGTGGATGGATGGGTGGATGGATGGATGGATGGATAGATGGATGGATGGGTGGATGGATGGATGGATTGGTATTTGTAACTTGGTAATTTGTGGCAATTGGTAATTCACAATTTAAAAAAAAAAAAAAAAGGTAAGGAGAACATAAAAAAAAAAGTTTTTAGAATAAAAAGTCATGGTTTTTACATTGTGGAAACAAAATACTATTATGAGGCCACAAAGTGTGAATGAGAAAAAGATTAGCAGCCATAATTCAGTTCAGTTCAGTTCAGTTTTGTTTTGTTGTGCTGGTTAAAACAGAAGCTGAACTATTTGTAGATGACTAATCTAAGCTGCTCGACAGCACACTGCAGCAGAGAGGTGATTAAAATCTCTGATGACCTCTTTCCACGTCTTCCAGGAGACGAGACTTCATCTCTGCAATCACCTGTATTGATCAGCTTATCCATCCCAAAGGCCTGTCAAACATCACACGCAGAATTTTGCCAATAGATCGACTATATGACGCTGAAAGTTACTTCTTCTACAAAACTTTGTAAGCATGATGAGCTGAAACCACAAAACACCAGGATTTCTACCTGAGAACAAGCACCTGTTAAAAGGAAATACCAACGAAAACAGAGCAGGATGTAGTCGTCAACATGTGCACTCGTTAACGAAATGTAAAAGCATTTTTCTGCAGTGGAACCCATCTGGGTTTCTGTTCTGCAGAGAAAACAAAGCCTGCAGCTCAAGACTGAAGCCTGAACTGGGTGAAATAATAAAAGGCACAGAGACAAAGAAACGAGAGCAGATGGATCGCTCGATACAGTAAAATGTTTTTCTTGTGTTTGCAGCACATTAAGTGTGAGTCCGAACGCTCGACTCATTACTGACCACCGCTTCTCCAACTGTTCCCGTCTCCAGCGAGCCTCGGGCTGATGTTCTAGGACATTCAGCTCTGGATGCACACACACTCCACAAAACTATTTCAGAAACTGCAAAGGAAAAGAGCTACAGTCGCTGCTCTGTTGCTTCTAAATTGCCGTCTTTACTTATATTTAACTTAATAAGTCATTTTGTGTTCCAAATTCAAATTGTGACAGGAGAGGCTGAGTTAGCCAGGAGGCTGTTGAGCATTAGCTAACCAGAAAAAGTAGCAACCTTATGTCAAAACGTTTTGCAAATGTTGCAATGTTTTTATGGAAAAACGCACATTTCAACAAAAGTCACAACAAATGTTTGTAAAAACTTTTGTTCAAAACGTTTTCAGGACAAACAGTTGAAATTATACAAAATTAAGAAAGCTGTTATTTTACAAATTAATTTAATTATCCATCCACCCATCCATTTATTATAATAAGCTTTGGGAAATATTGTGATTTCATGATTATAGATTTTAACGTGGTTGTCATGGTTTTAGAACAAAAAGTCAAGATCTTTTTACAAGAAAAATTCACAATTAAAAAAAGGTGAGGAGAAAAGTAAAAAAAAAAAAGTTTTTAGAATAAAAAGTCATGGTTTTTACAACAAAAATATTTGATTTAAGGAAAAAACATTTTTGATAGCGTAGCCTAGCTTGGTCGTTGTGCTTTGACACCAAACGAGGAGCTAAGTATGCTAACATTAGCCTCCCAGAAAACCAACGATGAGGACCAAAATCTCTTTTCCACTGAGACTGTTGAACTGTGTCCACTGTGAACTATTGATCATTTATGGAGTCAGTAAATATAAATATAAATAGCGAGAGAGAGAGGGAGAGCAGACATTTGTTCAGTGTCTGTCTGACTTTAACACCAGTTAACTCTAAACTGTAACATAAAATCGTCAGCAGCTTTATGAGCGTCAGGCGTCAGCTTGTGATTTATAAAGACATTGATGCCCAACTCATGCGGCAGAAGAGCATTATGGGTAATTTGCAGTGGTGTAGTCTAGTTTTTTCTAGTGGGTATACTGTGATGATTTCCTCCCAGTCTCAAGCAAACTGGTCCTGGAGTGACACCTCATGACCACCAAAGGAACTTTACCTTGTAAATATGTAAAGCAGGTGTTAATGTATCATTTGGACTTGAAAAGCTATTATTTTGCATTTGCAAGAAGGCGTATGGAACTCTTTGAACTATCTAAGTGGTTATATGGTGTGTAGCTGCACATCACGTAGACTGCACCACTGGATCCATGGATCTATAGCCCCGTTAGTAATGGGGGGAGAGAGATAATTAAACAGCAGAGAAATTAAGACCCTGTTGCTTCAAGGTGACAAACGAGCTCTGAGGGTGCAGGACGCCATGTTTGGAGCGCTCAGTTGAGCACGCTATACTCACCTGCTGTGATTGATCAAAATAAGATCAAATTTAGCTTAAAAGCCCACAGTTTCAAAGATATGAACATGTTTCTGCTTCAAACCAGCAGACGTGACTGGGAGGGAAGGAAGAGCGGTTCATTTGATGTCTCACACATAAATGGAGCTCTTCTGCTGTCATTATAACACATAAAACCTGGAAATAAGATCAAAAGGACTCATTCAAAGCCCAGAGAACGACATTTCTGTCTAGGTGGAGATCACTGGAATAAAGGCAAAGCTGCTGCACAAAACCCACTTTTGACTTGTCAGACAAGTCACAGGCTGCCTAAATAATAGTAGAGGCACCGTTTTAGCAGAGCCGGAGAGCTGCTTCGTTGCTCAAAGACTGAACATCTGCAACATCTGCTTCAAAGACTGAAGCCAGAGCAGGAGGAGCAGCAGCCCGTCATGACCTCAACGTAGAACGTAGATCACAACACTGATATTCGTCATGGCATCATGGCGGCCCTCAAGGGCCATTTACAGGACTGAATAAATGCAACCAGGCTGATGCTCAGGAAATAAACACTTATTTGTGACACTTTTCCGCTTTTTAAAAACAAATAAATGAATGAAAATCACAACTTTTTTTTAAGAAAGCAACAAAGTTGTGGTTTTTGTGTAAAATATTGACTTTTTCAAAATCATGTTTTCACGTAAAATTATCTGTAAAATCATAAAAGAATCAAACTTTTTAACATAAAAGTGTGACTGTTAGATTTTAGACTTTGTGCCATTTTAACTTTTGTAAAACATTTACTTCACAGAATTGGAACTTCATTTAAAGTCACAGTTTTATGTCCTAAAAACTATTTATGTATTTATTTAGTTATTTAGTAAAACTGCAGATTTGGCATTATCACAACTTTAAAAATAAAATCCCCAAATTTTTACAAATTTTGATTGTAAAAATCCAATTTTTTAAGGTGAAACTGAATTTGAAAGTACGCCATGAAGCAGCATTCGCTTTTATTTTTGCGGACGATCTCTCGGGGGACACATAAAACGATGTGGTGGGCTTCAAGCCCGACATCTGTGCTCTGCAAGGATCGACTGGTCTGACTGGCTCCCTAAGATGTTTGAGCATAATTAAAGACGGTAACGAGATGGACCTGCTGAGAAGATTCAGATCTGCTCGCTGAACGTCTAGATCTGGCGGCTACATGAAAGGCGGTAGCGCCGCCACAGCTGGAGGCGGGTCAGCTCCTCCTGTGGTCACTTACACATCTGAGGAGTCTTCAGTAAAAAGTATCCAGATGAAAGAGCGGGAACCTGCAGCGGAAGAGATGGAAGGAAGGAAAGATGGAGGGATGCTTGATGAGAGATGCAAAGTCTGGAGGAGGAGGAGGATGAGGAGGAGGGAGGTGCTGATGGCGAGATTAACTTCAGAGGATGATGAGAGGTGGAGGGATGAAAAGGCCCAGGGGAAGATGGAAAGTGAGGCAGGCGATGGGCTAGAACATCAAAATGGTGAGAAAGTTGCAGGAAAATCATCTGAGGAAGAATGGAAGGAAATGAGGAACCGTGATGGCAGCAGCCACTCACGCGTTCCATCTAGATCTTTATCATAATGTGGTCCTGCATGGTTGTGGGAAGATGATGACTCGCTAATTTTAAATGTTTTCTAGCTTCATGGACAGGACATCAGCTAGCTGCTGGACCTCAGTCTCACCTGAGTGTGATGAGCTGATGGGACAAAAGGAAGGAACAGAGGAGGAGATGGATAGGTGGATCTGACGCAGCAATGCAGTCTGGGTACTGGTTTGTTGTGATGAAGACTGAGCTACCTGTGGATAGTGACTCCATGAAAGAAACATCTGGACTGTGGAGGTTCGCTAGCGCTAGCAGGATGGAAAAGCTGCAGCGTTTTGTTGGTGTGTGCTGATTACTTACATCCTCCAGTTCATCTGTAGCTCTGACAGACTGAAGGAAGCTCATACGCGCAGAGACATCAAAAAAGTCTTAACGTCAGTAAAGCGTATTTCAGCTGATGTTGATTCTTTGTCCTGGCCCCGACCTCCAAGCACCACAGGTGATCCAGCTCCACATCAGGCTTTCTTCCCAACAGGGAGGTTGTTTCTTGCCATGCTGCTCCAGGCTCCGGCTCTGGGTTCCTGAGAAGCTCCTGGACATGCTGATGTTGAAACAGAGGCTGTAGAGACAAAAATGAATTGATGCATCCATTCAAAAAACTCAGTTTCAATGGACAAAAACGTATTTTCCGGCCTGGGCTGTGTGCTGCTCTTTATGCTCTGAGTAATTACTGCTTCACAAATGTCTGCAGACTCTCTCAGCGTCCTTGACGTATCTTAATTGAAACAAATTTTAATTTAGCCCGCTGCTCTCAGACATGTCTCAGAGTCAGCAGACCCCAGCATTGATTACAGCGGAGCAGTCTGCTGAATATCAGCGTAATGATCAAGCAGCGCAGTCCTCACATACAAGGAAGTAAGTGTATTCACTGAAATGATGTGCAGATATGAGGGAGTTATAGACACGACGCTCCTCATTTTCCTGCTTTGTCTTGTGCCAGTGATCTGCTGAAGAAGGCTCTGCCTGGTAGCACTAATCCTTTTGTTTTCTTCTGCCAGTCTGGCTACAGTATCTGTTTTCAGTGCCGATCGATTATTTCTGCTTCCCTGCCCTCCGCTTGGCACATGAATAAATCTCATTTCCCGTCTTATTGTGTTGCAGCAACATAAAAACAAATCCAGCTGCCTCCTTCGTTTGCTCAGCCAGAAAGCGTGAAAAGCTGGAGGTGAGATTAGCAACTGTGGTTCGCCCGCAGCAACTCGAGGGTCAATCCCAACGTTCGCTTTCAGCGAGAACCATCTTGATTGACTCCATGAACGGGCAAAAAATGAGGGAAAAAATTCACAATCGGATCTCCAGCGCCCACTGCCATGGCAGATCAAGCAGGGCAGCCGGTGGTCAGAGAAGCCCCAGTCTTCTACTAGACTGGTTTACTGCCAAACCACTGGATCTATGACGTTCTCCTGAGATCCTGCTCATTTACAAACCAGTTCATCTGAAACAGAAGACATGGCAGGAAGCACGATGCTGCTGTGGAAAAGCTTGAGCGTGATCTGGAATCAAAGACTTGAGCAGAAATGTTAAGAAGGTCACAATCTGTTCACCTGATCAACTGGATTCCTTGTTTGGTAGCAGACCAGGATCACCTTTCTAAGAGGTCAGCTGAGCCACATCTGCTGCTTTCCACCTGACTGGATGGCCACCAGCTTGTCTTCAAGGTCTACACACGTCTTAGCCTGACAGAGCAGAGACACATCTGGACAGATGTGGGGTCAACAAGTCAGAGGACCTACTCATCCAGGATGCCAACTGTTGCTTCTCTAACTGCTTCTTCACGCAGTTGGTTAGCGCTACGACCAATCAGAGCAATGGACAAGGCGAGGTGTTCAACAGGAGAGGGTTGATGGAGAGACTTTAACGAAAATGGAATCCAGTAATTGTTGCTGTTTTTGCAACAGAATTTGAAAATAACAGCTTCACTCAAACACCCAACCAGTATGTTAGAAAAACGTAAGCCTTTGTTGCTACCGTTAGACTGATTTAGATAATCACGGTCAGATTACTTCTTGAAAAGCTTCTTTTATCGTGATGTATCTACAAATGAGATGGTCCTCATGCGCCACAGTCACAAAGAGATCGTTGGAGAAGTCTTTCATTAACTGCTGATGTCACAGCTGATTCAAACCACTGCTCTGTCACCATCCAGACGACAACGTCTCAGCGCTGTCACCATCACACTCATCATCACGTTCCATCACCATCACACTCATCATCACGCTCCGTCACCATCACACTCATCATCACGCTCCGTCACCATCGCACTCATCATCACACTCCGTCACCATCACACTCCGTCACCATCACTATCACCATCACGCTCCGTCATCATCACACTCCGTCACCATCACGCTCCGTCACCATCGCACTCATCATCACGTTCCATCACCATCACACTCATCATCACGCTCCGTCACCATCGCACTCATCATCACACTCCGTCACCATCACGCTCCGTCACCATCGCACTCATCATCACGCTCCGTCACCATCACACTCACCATCACGCTCCGTCACCATCACACTCATCATCACGCTCCGTCACCATCACACTCACCATCACGTTCCGTCACCATCACACTCCGTTACCATCACACTCTGTCACCATCGCACTCATCATCACGCTCCGTCACCATCACGCTCCGTCACCATCACGCTCTGCAAGGACAGACTGATCTGATTGGCTCTCGAAAGCTTTTGAACTTAAACGAGGGGTAGCTAGTTGGACCTGCCAAGCTAATTTTAATTTTCTAGCAGAACATCTGGATTCTAGGCTACATGTCTGTCCAGGACCCACTAATAGAACCAGGAAACATCTAAAACATGCAGGAGACTGGGGTTTTGAGGACCACATTGCTTATTTCCAGACATCAGCAAAAGTCATTTTCCACCCAAAGTTTGAGATCTACTAAAAGAAACCTTGACGGGAGGATGTGCTCACCTCTGTGTTTGTTTGTTTGTACCTTGAGCACGAACATTTTGTAGACGGCGTAAAACACAGATGGTTGAGAGGAGAACTGAAGCCTCGTTCATCTCAGACATTTAACTTCAGTTCATAGCAGACTTGCAGATCCTCATAATCAATAACAGTCTATCCTGCAGGGTCATAGATGTGTTCCTGCAGTGATCCATTCCATAAACACTCAGCAGTGCGTTTAAATATCATTCCTCCATCATCTGTTTATGTTCTGTAGTGGTGGGCAGCACTGGTTGGTGCTTTAATTGATAAATGTGTGTGTTGGTAATGTTGCGTAATGGATGGATGGTGGATGCTGGTACTCCTGGAGGATTAATGGGTCAGGATGGAGAGAGTTTTAGGGACCACCAGGATTTCCTGGGCAGACAGGAGCTGCTTTATACGTAGAAACACTCAGTCATGGTCTAGAACCCACCATTTATGGTAGACTGAAGGTGTGTTAGGGCTTTAACATGCAGCAAATCCACCTGAACCAACTTCCAGGTGTGTGATTCCTGTGATGTATGAAGAGAAAGTGCTTGCAGGTGTGTGTACGCACAGTTTTATAACACAGGATTTGATTAGATTTTTTTTCATTTTCTACTTTTATGTGAATGAACCTTTAGTCAGAAGGTTTTTCATGTGTTGTAGTTCTAGAATGGAGACACTGATGTTTCTGATCCATGAAAGTCAGGTGACCACGATGATCTTAAAAGGAATGTAGCGCTAACCTGTGGCCCAGTGTCATTACGAGAATGTAGTCGTGGTTTAAACATGGAACTTCTTAACCGTGACGTTGTCTGTTCGCTTCACTCATGTCTGATAGAAGCTAAGAAAAGAAAGAGCACATGAGCAGGAATTTTACTGTCGACACTCCGACATCATTCACATTTGCTCTGACTTGTTTTAGTCTTGAAGGCCCTGGTTTGGTTTTTATCAGGATGACTAATGACAGCACAGGAATAGCTGTGAAAAACCGATGACCTTTTCATCTGAAGGTCACCGGTCCATCACTTGGTCCTGTGGTTGCTTCAGACCAGAGACATCGTCCACACGTGGAAGTCAGTGTCTGCGTATCTGTGGTCACATCTGGTCTTCATGGAGGTATAGACCATTCATGGATGGTCATCGTTTGCTCTTGTTCCTCATGACATACTGATTCTGACTCACAGTTTCCTCACAAGTCCACCCAGTCCTGGAACTAGACTCGGAAAGCCTTCTGGTGTTGTTGCTAGCCTCTTAGCCTCTGTTAGCATGCTAACAAATTGTTGTTACTCCAGAAGTTATTGGTAGGATTTGTAAGATCGCACTTTTTTAATAAACTGAGCTTCTAAGCTGTTACATTTAAACACACAAGTAAATTAAATAGAAACAATAAATATCAGCCAGGCAAAAATCCATTCATTCCAATTGATTAGAGCACGTGTCAAACGCAAGGCCTGCAGCCCAGATAAGTCCCGCAGCCCAGATAAGGCCCGCAGCCCAGATAAGTCCCGCAGCCCAGATAAGTCCCGCAGCCCAGATAAGTCCCGCAGCCCAGATAAGTCCCGCAGCCCAGATCCGGCCCGCAGCCCAGATCCGGCCCGCAGCCCAGATCCGGCCCGCAGCCCAGATAAGTCCCGCAGCCCAGATAGGTCCCGCAGCCCAGATAGGTCCCGCAGCCCAGATAAGTCCCGCAGCCCAGATAAGTCCCGCAGCCCAGATCCGGCCCACTGCTTCGATTTATCTGGACCGCAAGAATGTGGAAAGCTGATGATAACCTTATAACTACTGACTTGTTACTTTTTAGTATAAAAAAAATGTGATTTTAGGACAAAAAGTTGTAATTCAATTCAACAACTTTTGTAGTTTTATGTGAAAATGTTGCAAAAGTTGATATTTTTCAAATAAATAATGTAATTTTAAACGTTTGTGAGTGTACAATTAAAAAGCTTGTTGGAAAAAAAATCTTTTGAAATTTGTAATTTTACAAAAAAAAATAGCTTCTTTTATTTTCCTTTTATTGTTTTTACAAAAAAAAACAAACATTTTTATAAATGAGTGATTTTATGAGAAAAAAATATAATTTTAGTAAAAAAAAAAAAAAAAAAAAAAAAAACCCCAGTTGTATGGTAAAGATTTTTTTCCCTAAAATTTTTCCTTTTCTCTCCACTTCCTTTTCTTCTGAAAAAAAGATGTGACACAGAAAATTAAAAATTTTATTGAAGGAATTGTTTTTTGTTTTTATGGCAAAAATGAAATTCTGTTTTTGTTGTTTTTAACAACCGAGCCCAGGAAATCTGCCAACATGGTTACCATGGTGACGAGGTGGAGACTTTAGTTCCTGCTTCTTCATGACACTGATGATCAGTCTCTGCTCCTAGAACAACCAGTGTGAAGGCGTGCACGCGCTCTGTGAATATTAAGGCATGTTTTCATTAGATCATCAGTCTGATTACGAACATGCGCATATATTTGTCTCCGTCCATGCAGCTGTGAAGAAACGATCCTCAGTCCAGCTGTCGTACCTCTGCAACTCTGACCTCTGTTCACAAGTCGCTCCACAGAGCTGTGTTTAAGTCCACCACTCCTTTGCTGAAGGATAACAGGGGTTTACTGTGTTTCCTTGAGCTAATTTGGAAGCAAGATATCAACAAAGATCACACTAACAAGGAGGCGGGCAGAAGGAGGCGGATCTCTGTCTGGTTCCCAGTCTAATGGTTTCTGTCTCCCGCCGTCTGGTAGGAGTCGCTCTGTAAGTGTCATTAGGATGCACGGGGAGTCGCTCCAGCTAAATATTGTGCGGGCTTCATTTAGCACAGATGAAACCGTGACTCACTGTGGACTCATAGAGCAAGTGAGTCACGTCGCAGCCCAAATCATCTTAGCCTGCTGCTGAGTGAGTTATCACAAAAGCTACTGGCGCTGCGCTTTTGAACCCTGTAAACCTATTAGTCCCATTCCAGTGTATTATGGTAATTGGTCTTCAGTGATTTCTGAGATCTGGAGTCTCTGAAGCTCTGAGCATCATTAAACTTGTGATTGCTCTCGTCACATGGAGAGACATTTAGGAAAGTCACGTGATCCATCCCGGAGCTTCGGCTAAGTCCAGACTCTAAATGCATTCGCGTTGCATGCTGGGATTTTGTAAGCTCAGAGCTGCACTGATCAATATTTCTTTTTATTTTAGACGGCTGAGGCACTGACTGCACCTGCATGAAATGTGAAAGTATCTTGTAACTTTCAGGGTTCCCAGTCAGTCTTCAAAAGTTAGACATTTGATTGGAGCAGCGTTGCTGCCAGAAATATCAAGTTTAGAAAAAACTTTTTCAGAAACTATTTTTTTACCAACCTTTCCTCAGAGTCAGAGGTTTACGTACACTATGCTGACTGTACTTGGAAAATTCCACATAATGATGTCTCAGCATCTGATTGGCTGGCATCATTTGAGTTAAGTCGAGGCAGCTTTTTCTTTTAGGGGGTCATCATGAATCCACAGTAAGATTGAAAGTAAATAAGTAGAAACTAGAAAAAAGAGTGAGATTTCAAAAGGAACCTGACTAGGACCCTGAAGTTTCCTTCCTTCAGTTGTTTTGTGTTTTGAGGTTTCAGCCTCCAGCGTTGTTAATGAGCAGCTGACGACCCTCCATCATCACTGCTGGCTGTGAAGAAGGTGAAGGAGCTTCACTAAGCCTCTTCCACAGATGAGTAAACAGGCCACATAAGGTCGCGCTCCTCAGCGTCCCAGTGAACCAGTAAGCAAACAAAGAACTCCAGTAAAACAGCCTGATATCAGCCCAGTTCACACACACACGGGACATAGAAGGAGAGAAAACTAAAAGACTTCCTGGTCCAACAGCAGCCAGGCTAGGATGCTATGCAGCTAGCAGCTCATGCTAACGGTCCATTATACATGCTGGCTCTGCCATGGCGTTGGTAGTGATAACATATGCTAGCTAGCTTAATCCCTATAAGGTGACTGATAAATCGTAAAACTAGTCGTACACCTTGATTGGCAGCTGGGAGGCGTGTCCTCTTCAGAAAAATGATGTATTTTTCATTAAACTGACTTAAGAGTCCAGTTGTAATCTCTCTTGTATTTTTGTTTTTGGAAAAGGAAAATGTTGGTAATCTAATACCAGATTATTAGCAAAGTAATTACTTTATGCAAGTGCATTAGCTCCACGTCACAGCTGCCACATCTGTCTCATTATCCCGGAGAGCGTTTCCAGCTTGTGGATGGAGTTCTTCGTGCCTCGTCATCACCGCCAGATGCTGATGAAGCTCAGCTTTCCAGCAGAATGTTGTTCCCGTAATAAAGATGAATTTGATGCATTTGGAAAATGGCTGAAAGCAGCAGATCTGTCCTCTGTCAGCTCCAGATGAGCTCAGCCGACTTTACTCATCAGACACTGAACAGCGAGCAGCCAGATGTTCTGTCGCTGCTTCTCACTGTGTCCTGACTGCACTTTTTCCTCTTTACGGTTTTCCATTTCCTGTGGTGAAAGCTCAGTCACACCATGCCTGAGGCCCTCTGGTGTGTCTCTTGACCTTTTAGTCTGGACAGATCTTCTCCTGTGGAGAACGTGAGGCTCCAACCAGCAATGAAAGCCATGTGAAGGATTAGACGATGGCTGTCTGTATTCAGGAGGGGAAAGACTTTCCATGTGGTCTTGAAGGGTTGAAGAAACCTGCAGCTGAGGATGTCCACCATGAGGTGTTTTTCTATCTTCAGGCTGCTTTGGTTTATCGTTCAGTCTGTACTTACTCTTTTTTCTGTCTTTTTTTCCTTTTCTTTCTTTTCCCTTTTTTCTTTTTTCTTTTTAGTCCAGCCTACGGTGCGTCCCGGGACTTTATCCAGACTTCCCCAGTAGTCAGTGCCCTCCTCTGACCTCTGCACAGTTTTTTTTAAATAAAAGTATATATCCTCAATAGAAACCATTTGTTTTGACACAAAATGCTTTCTGTATGACGTCACAGTGCCCTTCATGATGTGTACGCGTTTAAGTGTATGTAGGTGTTTGTTATGAGACATATTTTCAGATTAAAAGTGAGATAATCTCACTAAAGTGGGACAGACCTGATACTGAAAAGAAATATGTTTTACAGAAGGAAACAGTCATAAGTTGATTGAAAACAATATTATCTTTTTAAATCTTGACTTATGACTTCTTTATGTTTTTAAGGAGCTTTTATTTTACATCTTTATTTTTTTAGATGTTATTTTTCATGTCCTCGTTGACGTCATGAGGCTTAAAGTTATTAAAAGTGGCTCCATGACACTGAATTTGGTACATGTAGATTTGATTTAGAACTGATTTTGTTCTTTTATCCTTTGTAATTTCTGTACGATAAAGCTATAGCTCTATAGATCTATAGATCTATGGATCTATAGCTCTATAGATCTATAGAGCTATAGATCTAGGCTATAGATAGATGTACATGTAGGCTAAATACCAGCCATGTTTGTGTGATAGACTGACAGCGGCTGCTCCTTTCTATCCCCCCCCCCCCCGCAGCCTGTGAGCTGATGAACCAGGGCATCCTGGCCTTGGTCACCTCGACTGGCTGCCCGTCAGCCAGCGCTCTGCAGTCGCTGACGGACGCCATGCACATCCCGCACCTCTACATCCAGAGGAACAGCGAGGTCTCCCCCAGGACCGCCTGCAGGTTCAACCCCAGTCCTGGGGGGCAGCGCTACACGCTGGCGGCCCGACCGCCCGTACGCCTCAACGACGTCATGCTGACGCTGGTGGAGGAGCTGCGCTGGAAGAAGTTCATCGTGTTCTATGACATCGAGTACGGTAGGTGGCCTTCGTAGTTCCCAGCTGGTCTAGGTGACGCGGCTCGGTTCTGGTATATCGCCATGGTGATGAAGCTTTGACAGATTCAGTGACATAATTCAGGTCTACTGGTCTTCTCAGAGGGAAGAGCAAGTTTACTCATTCCAGGTCCAGGTCCTGCTGAGTGATCTGTGATGGTTTGAGAATGGAAACAATGTCAGCCATATTCTTCTAAACATCTTCTCCATCAGTGAGGAAATGTCTGAAGGGAGATCCTGGCAATGTTATTGTTGTACAGTATACGGTGGAGGGTCCCAGCTGTAACAGCTGTAGAGGTCATGGACAGATGCTTTGGCAGAGCTGAATAATTGTTCTTTCCCTCTGCTGTGATCAGTTTTCCTGTGTGCTTCACATTCTTCTGGACTCTCACCTGGACATGTAAAGGTTTGTTGCTGGGCTGAGGAAGCTTTCTGGATTGCCAGCTCTAGCTCTGTTTGGGGTTTCATGCTGGTTCTGTTTGTCGTGTCGGTGCTTTATCACTTCTCATACTTTTACAAGACTTTGATCAACACACTTCAAGTTCCTGCTCATGTTCAGAGGTTGCTCATCTGAAGATCTGCAGTTTTCTCCTTCACCCCACGCACTTTCGTGCCAGCTTTTGTTTTGTTTTACATTCACCTGCCATAAATAATTCAGCTGACAGAATAATTGATAAACCATTAGGTAGCAAAGCCATTACCTCCTCAATGGTTTTCAGTTTTCTGGCTTCCCACCTCAGATGTTGCAGAGAAACTTTAGATTGACTCGTCTGTCTGTTGTATTTGTTTGGAATAGCTTACTTGGATTGTATCTTAATGAAATCACATTAGCCTCAATGGATTTTTGAGTGTAATCAATACGGGATGGTGGCTAATACAATGTAAGGGTACAGACAGATGCAGGCATTTAGCCACTCAGACGCCATTATCCAGGACGATTTAGAGGAAGAGCAGCAGTTCGCTGAAGGCCCAGAGACCATTTCCTTCAATATGGAGTCATGAACATTTACACCAAAGGTTGACGATGTCGCTTCACTGAAGAACTTCCACTTTTAACTCTGAATGTTTAGTGGAAATGCATGTGTGCTGCTGCTGGAAAGAAAAAGTTGGTGAAACAGTTTTTAGTTCTAGCATTATTTGATGTAAAATGTGATCTGATCTCCACCTAAGTCGCAGTAATACCTAAATACAATCTGCTAAGCTGATGAAACACAAATAATTATAGGGAGACTTTAAATGAAGAGGAGCTGATGAAGATGAAGCTGGAATGGAAGATAAATTAATCTGAAGGTGGTCAGAAAAAAACAAAATGGCTTTAGTCTCTAGAAATAAACTTCAGCAGACATCCCTGGATGTGTTGGAGATGATGGATGGATGAATGGATGGATGGATGGATGGATGGATGGGTGGATCGATGGATGGGTGGGTGGGTGGGTGGATGGATGGATGGATGGATGGATGGATAGATGGATGGATGGGTGGATGGATGGATGGATGGATGGGTGGATGGATGGATGGGTGGGTGGATGGATGGATGGATGGATGGATGGATGGGTGGATGGGTAGATAGGTGGGTGGATGGATGGAGGCATGGATGTGGTATCTCTAAACTGGTTCAGAATGACGAGAGCTTGGAGGGAACCTCTAATCCAGATCAGGTGAATGGATCCCGCCTGAGAAAACAAGAAAGAACTGAACTGTCCCTGATCACAGTAGCTGACGACATTTTATCTGACAAGATGTAATAACACACAGGAGCTGCAAGGCAGACACACAACTGCTGGGGACACTGGATTAGAGAGCTGAAGACAGGCCATTATCTCCAGGGAGTAGAAGTAATACAGTAAGTAATTCAGAGAATGGAGGAGATTTTCCTCCTAATTCCATCAAACACAGTCGAGTGAATCTGAACTTAGTTGGATCTCATTCTTCTCACTGCTCAGAAACTTGGAGAGGAACTGAAGAAAAGGCATGGATTTGACTGAAACCAGCAGCAGGGCAACTGGAGAAAAATCTAGTATTATTCCAAATTTCTAAAACTTACTGATATCTTTCGTCATAAAAAAGCTAATTTTATTGTAAAATCGAAAATTTTCAAATTTTTGTCATAAAATCTCCAATTTTCCAAAAATTGAGACAGTTTTTTCTTGTGAAATCTATCTATCTATCTATCTAGTTTTAAATTCTTGAAGGTACTTTTACCAAAACCTTCATCTCTCTCACTTCATGCATTTTAAAATAGCAAAGTCAAACCCCAAACAAATAAAAACATATCAGTATTGTACTGCTACGTACCTTATAAGTGAAACATTCATAAACATCCAGAATACAAGTCTCTAAGATCAGATCATGAGGTCATGAGCAAAAACCCATGTGGAACATGGAAAACGTCCTAGTGCATTAAATCAAACGCACTGATCCCCATAGCAACCACTGCATGCACTCTCACGTCCTGCTGAGTGAAATCTCCGGTCGTTAGCTCATAAGCAGTTTCTTTTCTGAGCTGTTCTGTATTGTAAATAACATGAAACACAACTGTTTACTCTCCTAC
>JBAMYA010050961.1:0-32447 GCA_037176975.1 Arrhamphus sclerolepis | reverse complement strand
TAGATAGATAGATAGATAGATAGATAGATAGATAGATAGATAGATAGATAGATAGAACTTTATTAATCCCCAAAGGGAAATTTAAATGGAGTTGCATCATGGCACCAACTTGGCAATTTGATGACAAAAATGTATGTATGATTAGGACTGATGCTGGTCTAACTATGTATGTATATATGTTGAAAATTGTTATTGGCTTTTAATCGACGAGGCAAATCCTCCCATCATTCGAGGTCATCTCTATCGTTCCACTTCCATGGAAAACATAGTGTTGGAGGTGAACTATCTTGACAACACAATCCCTTTGACGACATTAAAAGATGGTGTTGGTGTAGCGGAGAGGTGGCGGCCCAGCCTTCTGTCATAACCAGCTATTTTGACCTCATGTGCGGAGAAAGTTAACTCCATCGAGTAAATCCGCACGAGTGGAAATGAATCGTGGGCTTTGATTTGCAGCCTTTAAAGTCAGCAGAATATATTGCGTTCGCCCATCCAATCCCACCACCCCACCCCCTCATGTTTATTGCATTCCACATGTGAAGGGGAAAGGTATGACGTAACAGGGCGTTATATTGGATTAATTTGCTAAAACTGCAACACCAAGGGCAAATATAAATTAGAGATCCCAACATAAAATAAAATAAGAAAAAAAAAATCTCTTACAGAGCTCATTTTTCAGATTATAACATGATCATGGATTATATTACTCTTTATACTGTATGTAGGTTTTTGGACTGCAGGATGCCATTGTATATTATGTTTATTCCCAAACTGTGATTTAATTGTTTGTTTATTAATTACGTAATAACCCGAGAGAGTTTCCAACAGCATGTACTCTTCACTGTCAGTCAGCGCCCTCTAGTGGTGAACAAAAACTGGACCAAGAGGCAGTCAGGGTATAAGAGTACAATATAATAATACACATATAGTCTTTATTTCCTCTTTAAAATTGATATTTACGTTTAATGGGTTTCGGGTCAATGGATATACATTGTTTTGGCACTATTTTAACTTCAGTAAATCACTAATTTTTTGTTTGAAGCAGTTGGGTGTTGTTATTTGCACCTGGTCTCAGTGCGCAACAGAGGGCAGCACTGACTTACTGAGTTCTCTGAAAATTAACTTATGCCTGTGCTGGCCTTGAGTGACATTAAATTACACAAGTTTGTTTGTATACATGCTTGATACGCATGAATATGTTTGACATGCATCCATATCCTATCCTACTGACTGTTTTTTGTGTCAGCCACAAACAGACGAACAAGATCAGATCTTTTTGAAGGTGTACTCAGACTTGGAGTGAATGCTTCAAAAGAATAAAAGTTTATGCAGAAGTTTATTGCGATTTCAACCCTGCTTTGTCACAAGCATTGATTCAGTGGCAGGCATGTTTGATATGATGCAAGAGCTTTGCTGTGTTTGAGGCATTACATCAATGCTTTCTTTCGTAAAGTTTGACAAAAGTACAAACTTATTATTAATCCGAATATAATCTTCTATAATTTCTTCCAGAACGGTATTACAAAGCATTGAGTTGTCAACATGGTATTTGGTAAGCTCAAGACTTCTGACAGAGAACTTTAGTCATAATGTTGCATCTCTGGCCATTTGACTTGACTGCATTAACTGTGTATGCCATCAGTATGGCCTTGATGCATGAGTATATAAATATGTACTGAGTTTAACAAGTCATTTGAGTTTTTTTGTTGCAGAGAGAAACTTTTATCAAGGTCAGCCTTAGTTTTATTTATTTATGTTCAGAGACAAAACTATGTGCGTAGCTCATTTGATGTATGAGTCTAATATGAATACTGGCAGTTCAGGCAAGTAAATTCCCCCAGTAATCTAAAACCACACAACTCAAGAGTCAAGGAATCAAATCAAGAAAGCTCTCACTGCAGCTCTCACTGCTCTGATTTATTGAGCAATGCATCTCTCCAAAAGTATATGTTTTTGCTCTAGTAGTGGTACCCCTTACAGTTGTGTCTTACAGTTGCAGACATCAAATTGTTACACAAAACCATAGGAGAGCTCCTTTAAACAAGAAGAAAACTGGAGTATTTGGGGAAAACCCACACAGACTCAGGAAACGAATGCAAGCTCTTCACAGAAATACCCAGCTGAACCAAGATCCAACTGAACCTTCTTGCTGTGAAGTGTGTGTGCTAACCACTGCACTGCTGTGCTGCCTGTCATAGGAACCAACATCAACACAGTAGGACCCAACATCACCATAGCAGGACCCAACATCACCATAGCAGGACCCAACATCACCATAGCAGGAACCAACATCACCATAGCAGGACCCACCATCACCATAGAAGGACCCAACATCACCATAGAAGGACCCACCATCAACATAGAAGGACCCAACATCACCATAGCAGGACCCAACATCACCATAGCAGGACCCAACATCACCATAGCAGGACCCAACATCACCATAGAAGGACCCACCATCAACATAGAAGGACCCACCATCACTATAGTAGAAACTGCAGACGGAGAAAAAAGGGAAAGACTACAGAGATTGACAATCTTAATGCAATTTAAATGATCCGGGAGAATCTGAGATTCTCCCATGATGTGAATAAAACATGATACTTCCACCACCATGTTTCAGTATGTTTGAGCTGTCCAAAAAATAAACAGTTCTCATTTAAACCAGAAAGTTCTAATTTAGTCAGTCCACAAAACATTTCATTTACTTTTATTGAACAACAGCAATCCTCTTTTAGAACAATATACTCTTGCAGCTCTGTCACACACTCCATCGTTGTTCAGAGCACTAATAATGAGGTACATGCACAAATTGGCTAAGCAGCGTTTTGCTATTTGGAGGCCTTCGTTGTGACTTTGCAGACTATTTAATTCTCCGCTCTTTGTCGCTCTGATTGTGATCTTTGCTAGTTTATTCTTACAGGTTAGGATTTTTCCCCCTTTACTTCAACACAATGCGATTCACAGAAATACCAAAACTTCCCCCTCAACTGAAAACATCTGATTAATTTCACTTTCAGTCATCTGCTAATATCAGACATCCACACACATCTGTCTATAATCAGTACTTTCTTTAGTTTATAAATGACAAAGTTTTGTCTTTTCCTTATGATTATATTCCCTTTACTTGGGTGAAAAGTCCAATGATGTTTCAGATCATATTAATGCAGAAATATAGAAAAATACAAAGGTTTCAGAAACTTTTAAAACCCCACAGGATATGAGATTACATCTATCTGTGGAGAATGAGCCTTTTAAATGATTTAACAGTCACTTTTGTGTCACAATGTGTTTTTTTTTTTGTTTTTTTTGTTTGTTTCTTGAGGCCTTACATCATACCGAATGCTCTGTCATCCCATATTAGATTGAAAATACTTAAACAATATTATGTCTGAGAGCTGAATTATGATTACGCTGAATTACGCTCTGATTATGATCTTTGCTGGTAAACAGACGGCAAATGCGGCATTAAAACACGCAGTGAGACGCGCTGGTACACATCCATTCATCCACATCACTCTGTTCAGCTGCACGATTCTTCCTTGTCAAGGATATCCAGTTAACAAAGAGGGATACAGTTTAAGTTGGAATCGTTATGGCAACCCTATCCCTTTTCTAACAGACTGAAACTACATTTAGAGCACAGAGAAAAGAGATGGTGTGAAAGAGCGTTGGGAGAAAAAGTCCTCCCTAATCTGATTAAAAGAATGTAATGTAAGAGCATATGAATGGGGAGTTTGTGCAAGTTCCCGCTTACTCATAATGAAGCCGGGTAGCATAACGCTGTTATAAATCATCACACTCAGTTGTTCATATTCTTACTCGACTTCCAGACTTAATATCTCACTGAATAGAAGTAGTTCATACACTAAGCTGTATGGTTGATGTTTAAGCTCCTTATTTAGTCAATAGTCCATCTTGTGCACTCAGTCTTGCTCCTCCAGGGACATGCATCCTTTCTCTTTATTGAGCAAAAAGGAAATGTCTTTTTGTTTGCGGGTCAAGCTGAGTCAGGCTTCTCTAAATGGAACAAGTCCTCCGAAATGGACATGTACTGTTTATTTACCACCACGGTCCTGTATGGTTGGGGATCAAATCCCCCATCTCTGCTCCTCTACTTCCTCTTTGGTCTAGCGGCGCCTGCAGACACAGAAAGCTCCCTTTGCTTGCAGAGCGTTGACTGTTTTAATGGTATTGCAAATCCCAGTGGGAATTCTCAGGGAGAACATTACCATCACTGCTCTAAATAGTCCAGCTGTATGACCTGCAGGAAAAGGCTGAGATGCTGCTGAAGTCTGGGTCCATATTCTTAAATCGATACGCAGTCTTAGCCAGACAACAATATCATAACGAAGGACGGGTCTCAGTTTTGATATTCTGAAACGGTATTTCAAATGTCGAAGTTAAAATACAATCGAGCCTTGTGTAATTGTAGAACATAATATCATATTCATAGATTAAAAAAAGAAAAGAAATAAGGATATCTGCATTTCTGTACAGCAGCATCACTATTGGTCCCTGTGCAGAGGAAAAAAGAGTTAGAGACACACAAATCAGTTGCACAATTTCCTGCAGCTGAACTGCTGAGTGCAGAAAAGCAAATCCATCCCTCTACAACAATAACAATAAATTTGGAAAGCATCAAGTCAAATCTGTGTTTCAGTGGGAGGAAGTGCAGCTCCTTCATCTCGCCATTTCATTTTCTTCACAGGGTGGGGCAGTTCTCTTCTCTCACATATTGTGCAGTTGAGTCCTCACGCCTTTTGTTTTGGCTTCATTCCCTACTCATCCACATGTAAAGCCAAGAAATATATTTAACACTGTCAGCTTACAGTGATGTCAGGTGAACATATTTATATGTGGAAAAGAGATCACAAACCAGATGTTCATTTAAAGTGCATTTAGTTTTTTTAATTTTTCTTCTGGGTTTTGTTTTGTGTGTTTATTTTTTTTCCACCCACGGGTTTCCAGCAAAGACCAAGCCAAGAATGCTATTACTTTTAAAGCCAAATTAATTTCCGAGAGTAATTTTCTTGTTTTTAACCAAACCCTGGTTCGTAGCTCTGGCCAGTACAAAGTTCAGCAGTGCCCCACAAACCAGTGCAGCATGCAAAGTGGGAACACAATAGAGGCTTCATGGGAGGGGAGGAGTGGGAGGAAGGTGAGGGGGATTTAAGGAGGCCTGTTAAGTTTCACACATTTTCATTATCATGTTCACCTTTCAATGTCATGGAAAGGAAATAGCATGGATAGTTTCTCTGTCCAGCTGAAATCTGATATAAAATCAATCACTTTCCAAAAATGACAAACACATCTTTTAAACTGCATTTTTGACTGAGCTGATAAAAGTTCCAATCTCCTTTTGTGCATCACTCCAACAGAAAGAACCTCAGAACTAAAATCAATAGAAATAGGGAAGAAACCTGTCACTGACACAAGTTCATCTGGCTAGACTTATAGAAAAAAGATAAATGATGCATCATAAATATTTATTAACAAAAATATAGCGTATATTCAAAGTGTCCAAATTTAAACAGAATAATGAACTAACAGAGAACAAAAATGCATCTAGTCTCTTCCTCCTATTCCAACATTCTTAGCGTTTTCACTTACTGTCACATGATGTTTGTTTTCTTAACCAGATGTTTATGTGAATAAAATTCCATCTACTGAAGAATATGGATGAACAGAATATATGTCTGAAGTCACGGTGCTGCATTGACTAAACTCCACCTTTCATTAGCGTTGCCAAGGGGACACTGAGTTATAAACATCATTTCAATCACAGTTTATACGCTCTCCTCTTTCTGCATCATGTTGTAGCTCTGACTCTTAACACAACCTTTATTTAAATGAGGACTTAAGATTGTGAAATTAATCACATAATTGCAGTGATACAGAGCACAATACTAGCTCTCCTGAGGAGCACTTTCATCCATAACTGTCTCCCTCTTATTACTTCACACTGGAATTAAGCTGCTTGAGATGCCTCAGATGCTCTCTATCATCTGTTATGGTGTCAGAACACATGCAGTGCAGCCTGGGAATCTACACCATGACAGCGGTTGCCTGGTGGACTTTGGAAGACAAAGACACGAGTTTAGATTCACTGTGCTGCAGAGCTGCTAATTCAGTCGTCACCACAGAAAAGGACCATTGGTGGACCTAATGAGCTCAGGTCGAGGGATCTAACATGTTGGGAGATGAGATGCAAAACCCCAAAGAGACAGAAACAAAAAAGCAGATTAAAAAGTTTGTTTGTTTCTTTGTTTTTCTATGTAGGTTAATGTAGACTCCTCCTCTTTTTTTGTTACCAATTCACAGGATTTAGGAGGATAAGTTACAGCCAAGTGCTGCTGATCATTGGTCCTTGCTGAACTGATCTTCATTAGGCCTGCAGACCCCTACAAAAGCAGTCACTTTGACAGTTTGTTGGCCTGGATTATTCAAGTGTGTGTTAACACAGTGCCTAGAGGGAAAGACATAAGCAATGCTCTTAGAGAAGCGACTGCTGCTACATGTCAGTTTGGATTGTTGTAAATGTTATACAACATTCTCTGCACAGTCTTGAGTGAGAGATGTTTTTCACAAATAGTTTTCACAAGCCACATCTCAACTCATCATTCACTACCTCACTGACATGGTTAAATGTCCATGACTTGAATAAGACTAATAAGACAGCACAACGATCTAAAGCACACCAGTTAGAATTTATCCAGATTTATGACAGCATAACAGTAAACAGGAGGTTCTTATAGAAAATCCTTATTTAGGTTATCTTAGTTATCTGTTTAAAACTTTATATGGTTTGTTTTGCAAAGAGAGACAAAGTAAAATGAATAAATAAAAATAGTAAAACAAACCTGAAACTACATGCAACAACAAACTACATGCAAATGATCATGAAGAGATTTAAAATTACTACAGGGACTCAAAATTGCCACTCGAAGTGACTAGAGGGAGAGGCAAACAAATGCAAAGGCATTCAAGGTGACCAGAAATAAATTCAAAGCAATAGAAAAATTACTACAAGAGCAGATTTGAATGCAGAACAATCTCAAAATGACACTTAACCAAAGATGCAGAAGGGCTACAGGATTATTAGAAATAGTTCAGAAGTAGTACAACTAGACAAAGAAAAAAAAAAAGATCACTTCAACAACGTTGTTTATATTTTGTGACTCTTGCATCTACAGTATTTTGAGGGGGCTTAAAAAGAATGAGCTGCATGCCTCTAAAAAAAATAGGCTATTATTAGTTTTTGTCTTTCATTTATTCCCGTATTCACGTTTAACACCGACTAGGGAGCTCTTAGCACTCGGCTCAGTGAAAATGCTGTGGTGCTTGATGTAATGAGGACTCAACTACAGGAAAGCTTGGGAGTCAGCCAGATGAAGTACAAAAGTAGACCTTAATAAGCCTGCGCTAGAAGAAACTCAAGGTACCGTTACTCCAGGAACCGTATTTCTTTGGTAGGACGGTAAAAGACTGGAACAGACCATCAAGAAAACAGTTCAGCAAAACGCAGTGCGGCAAAGGACAGACAAAACCCACAGAACACAAAAGGAAATTAAGATTAAAAGTATTAAAAGTAATTTTGGATGTTTAAAAAAATATATACAGGGGCAGATTTGTATGTGCAAGACCCAGAGAAGAGTCTTTAACGCATGCATTCCTCATGAGACTTGTCAGCACTCTTCTGATAGGCTGTACTACATGTTCCAGACCCAGACTTACACAAAATGAAATGCTGAGATTTCAGAGATCATTAACAGTTTTTGTGTGTGTGTGTGTGTGTGTGTGTGTTTGTGTTTTCATCATGTGGTTTAGCAGCTTCTACTATTCAGCTCTCTAGGACAGAAGAGAGGGACGGCGACATGCACAGCCACAGCCAGTCCTTTTATTTATTCATGAGCCTCATGCCGTCTCCGGGGATGCTGAGTAAAAAAGGATGCTATTCTACACAATGAAATGCTGGAACTATTTTTGCTGCGGGATGCAAGACAATACTGTACTTTTCCTCAGAGTGGAGATTTAGCTGAGCGGCCCAAAGAGTGGAAGTGTGGAGGAGAAATCAACTTTCTTCGGTTATTAAGGTAGGTTAGAACCAGGAAATGAAAGCAAGCTGGGGCAGACTGACATGCGGCCTGTCAGATATAATGAAGTACAGAAAAACTCAATAAGTTCAGGATCACAGGGCCCAAATCTTATGAGGACTAGTAATTAGTCGAAAAGCCAGCCGCTCATAACCACAATAGTGTAGCAGCAGCTCTTTGCACTCATTCCATCCATCCATCCATTACCTATACCCACTATTTCCTGTTTAGGGTCATGGGGGTCTGGAGCCTATCCCAGCTCTCTCCGGGTGAAAGGCAGGGGTCCATCCTGGACAGGTTGCCAGTCCATCGCAGGGCCACATGTAGACACACAACCTGCACTCATTCCTCTGATGTGAATTTGTCAGAAACTGTCTAAAAATGTCCAACAAGTATTTTGTAGAACTTTTTTTTTCTTGGGTGTCCTTCAGGGTGCCATGGTTAAATGAAAATCATGAGCCGGGGGCATTCCACTGCCTGGGGGTGCTCAGATGGGGAAAAGAAAGCACTTTATAGGACAAGGAATTTTAAAAACTGTCAAAGCCAAAGGTGATGTATTTAACCATCATTACTACAATCCAGTCCACTTTATTGATGCACAGCTGTTTCCTGGTCAGTGATGAATTTTTATTTATTTTTTAAAATTGGACAGAGAAACTTAACACCGGGACTCTGACTTCAGAGGCAAGCTGTTGACACATGGGAAAAAAATAGTTGGTATTGTCTTGCTGGAATTAGCAAAGCCTCCCCTGAGGGAGACATTGATAGCAACATCTGTTGCTATCAATATGTTTATATTATTGTATTAATAGTGTCTTGACAGATGTAGAAGTTCTTCATGTCTTTTTTTTCCCCTTTACAGGACTCACCAGAATATCATCATGTTTTCATGTTGGACGCTCTGAGACTCCAACACTTCTGAATCCCGTGCTCACCTTGATTCAGTGATATAAGCTGTGTCTGATCCAAAGACCCCAGCCATTAAAAAAAATGATTTCTAACTTTATTTCAGCCTCTGGATTTTTCTGAATCTCACCAGCTGTATGTGACAGAAATCTATATTTTGCACAACCTGTTGCTCATATAGTGATGAACTTCATCAAGCAAAAGAGCAATCAGCCCTCTTAATCCTGTGTCAGAGGAACAACACCTCTGTGCTGACCACCCATTCACATGGTTGTGGCCCTAAACTCATTACTGAACTTCTTTTCTGATAGTTTGTGAGAAAAGTCTCAGATTGTTAAATTGACTCTACTGTCTTCCTCCCAAGTGTTCCCCCTTACTTTCCTCTCCCCTCCTTCTGTTTCTCTCCCCATTAGCAGTCCAAATATGCTGCTACTGCTCGGTTTCTGCAGATACTTCTTTCCCAGTTCTTGCCTTCATGCAGCAGCCTCATTTTTGTAACAATCGCTTCTAAGAATTAGTGTTTGGAGATGTATAAGGCCTATGGAATATATTGTTTCAATTAGTTGAAATTTGTCTTAAACAAAGGAGTCATTCATCCCACTTGCACACTATTTAAGAAGCTTTATTGTGCACTAATCCCACCTGTTACACAACCGTGATGTCATGGCAGTGCATTTGGGAAAAAGTGACTCTCATTCAGACTTCAGTCCCATTTAATAGAATAAAATGTTCCTGCGAAACACTGAAATGCTAAACCAGTAAAACTGTTTTGGAAGTTCGAGGCTCATTTTGACCAGAGAACGGGTGTACTGACACGCCCTGCGTTCCCCTGGTCACAAAACAAATTACAAACATCTTTTCCATGAGTTGTACAGTATGACATCTGCTCTGGCTATTGTTCTGTCTGCAGCTGTCCAGCTGGATTTTGGCCCCGATTTTTCTTCACTAAATTAACTTTGCTTTTACAGGAAAGTAACAAACCTCCAAACAAGTGTTATTAATATGGACATTTTCAGTCTCTCTAAATCATTTTGAAGATGCAAAAAAAAAAAATGTCAGCCGTGACTAAAGCGGAGCCAAACAGCTACATTTCTGACTTGTTACTGGAGGCCACATGTAGCTCGCATGCAAACAAAGTGTATATTGAGGATGTGCTCTGCTAGTGAATGAGGCCTCTGTTCTGTTTAATAAAGCAGCTAACAGCTTTGACTTTGCCACCTTTTAGCAAGTGGTCTGCAACAAATGTGGCCTTTTTTGCAAAATGCAAAAAACTGATGATTATTCAAGGAAGTAAAAGCAAAGTTTAGATTATTTAAGCAAAGACTCCTTTTTCTTTTTTCTTTTTTTTACTGTATTTGCTTCAGCTGCACTTCATTATGTGTCACTGATGCACTTGATGTGAACTTAAGGTCCTCTAAAATATGAAACAATGTGCTTTTTCAAATTTCTTTTTGATATTATATCCCAAACATGCAACTTTAGAATGATACAGCAAAGGAAATGGAAAAGCCAAACTGATGAATAAGTTACACAGTCTTAATTTTAAGATAAAACCTGTATTATGAGAGGAGTTCATACTGAAAATATGAAGTTATGTCAGTAGGGTAGAAAAGGGTTGACATTTCTTTCTGACCTCAATGAGTGAGCGGCTGTGTCTCTGGATGACAGATGTCTGCTGAGAGCGTGTTTATTCATTTTCATGAGGGAGCTGAGGTCTATGAGCTGGTGAGGGTCAGTCTGGGTCTTGGGCTCTTCATTTTGCAGCTTGCTAGGAGACGCTGCAGAGCTACAAGAATGTGTGAACACTGCCCAGCTTGTGATTTAAAGGCTGTCCAGGGTTTTGCCTCAGTTGCCACTGCACTATTTATACCACTTGCTGTCCAGCCAGGATTTTACATGCCATAACCGAGGAAATCACAAGTGCTCTTGGTGCAAGCGTTGTTCTTTTTACTTGTTCACATTGATCATCGTTTATGGTTTTTTTCTCCCTTGCTTTGCCTTTTTCTTGAGAGGATTTCATGATGTCAAATGTCTCTCGTCCCAAATACAAAGGGTACACCAAAGTTGAGAATATGAATAACACTTTTGAGGAAACAGAAACGTACACTATAAACACTGTTGTACAGACTTTGCAGCAGTTTTGCATTCCTTCCGTTTCACTGCTTACACTTGCAATTACCATGAAGTATAAAATCAACCTGAAAATGCACAAGGGGCTCTGTTAACACTTGCACTGTCAAAAAAACAACTTTGTGGCTTGGAAAGAGCAGGAAGAAACACATGTGAAGATAAAGCAGCTTGAAACAGGTACTCAAAGCTTTACTTGATATTACATGGACAGGGTACTTTGCAATGTCATATATATAATCAAAATAGATATAAATATGCATTTTAGCTTTGATTTTCTTTTTTGCTTGTCCTGATTACATGGAGTTGTGTAATTATACATCCTAAACTTAATACTTCATAATCATACAGCTAACAAAATACAATGCATTTGGTATAATTATTCAAGCATACTCATGTTTGGGCTTCCTTAATTCACACTTGACATTATAGAAGAAAGCCCCATAAAGACGGTCACAACAAACACAAAATAAATCACACATCCACTGTGGCACTGTCGTTTCCACGCACCTGGTCACATCTCCCGTCTCCACCTTAAGAGAAAAAACTACTCGTTACTGACAAGTTTGTCAGGATGCTGCTTTCAAGTGGCGTCGGACATTTTCATATCACAGACAGCAAGGCAAATCATCAGTGCACAACTGTGAAAACTGACACACACAAACGGTTTGAAAAAAAGTTTGAAATTGAAACTTTGACCACAAAAGAAGGAGTTGAGCCAAAAGTGTATGCTTCTTATAATTCAATATTTTTTGTAGCATTTTACTTTTTTTTTTTTAAATTAACAACTACTTTCCCAGGCAAGTATTTATGTCCTTATATTAATGCTAGGGTGTGCAAGGTATGCTTAATACCAAGCATCATCACTAACGACAAATCACAGCTGTAGACACGTTCACAGATGAATGTGACAGCATTTAAACGTTACGAGAATTATGGTAACCAATAACTGACTGTATTCACAGGCACGAAAGTAATCACTATTTTTCATACGTCTCTTAGTGGTTTGGTTACTGTATAGTCTGACTTAAAAAGCAGTTGTTCAGTACTGTAATTTGGAAACAATATCAATTGAGAGCTCAGTGGTTGAAGTTTGTTTGTTGACTATAAATATAACTGCTGTGACACTCTTTTAATTAAATAGTGGCATCATATTAGTGAAGTGACTGATGTTTTAAGATTAGTGGCTGATGATTGGAACTTCCCTCTTTTTTTAATAGCCTTAATGGTAATTATCATATGATGTGATAGTTTACGAGGAGCATTTAAAGGCTGCGCGATTCTCTGAATTCTGATTGGCTCCCCGTTTGCAGTCGCCGCTCTCCATTGGCTGGTGCGGGCTCATTGAATCCCCTCCTCTACCTTTGTCAATGTCTTGCACTCCAGCAGAAGCGTCTGGTTGTTGTTTCCCGGAGCCTGGCGGAGGGAGAAGTTTTCTGACCGGACACCGAGGAGAGGATTTCAGGCTTCGCAACGGAAGCCTCACTGAGGATGTGCTGTTGAACTGCATGGCGCCGGAGCGACGGGCTGAAAGGCAGGAGAGCTTTAACCTACCTATCACCTTGTAGTGCGGCGGTTGGCTGGCTCGTGCTGGATACAAACACGGGAATGACCTAAACGCTCCCAGAGATGCTCTACTTCCCGCGGGGACCTCCAAAGACGCTACTGCTTCTGCTGCCTCTTATTTGACTTTTTTTTTTTTTTTTCCCCTGTGCGAAAACTGACAAGAAGGTGGTCAAGAAAAGTGCATCCTCTTCTCTCTGTCTCTTTTTAAAATTTTAGTCAGCAAAGGGATTAATTATGCCGGACCAAATTACAGTCGCGGAGTTTGTGGCAGAGACAAATGAAGATTATAAATCGCCGACTGCCTCCAATTTCACCACCAGGATGTCTCACTGCAGGAATACAGTGGCTGCTCTGGAGGAGGTGAGTGACTGGTGGGATTGGGGTAGTACCCCCCCAATATTACACAATAATGCAAGCATCCACTTGTCAGCTCAACATGATTTATTTCCTATATATGTATATATGTAGCTGTGTGTGTGAGAGACTCTCATACAGTCTTTACTCATCAATGACTTTTTGCACCATAGTTTGTGCTGCCCTTCAAATGATAAATCAGACAGGAAAGGCTGTGCAGCTCAGTTTAGATGTATATGTATCTAGAGAAGAAAAGACTCCCTAAAAAGGAAGAAAGCAGAGGAGGGATCCCTCTGGCAGGGCAGTCAGACATTCAGCTGGTGTTTATTCTTTATTCACAGCAGACAAAAACATGATCCCAAAGTAAAGAGGTCACGCTGCTAAATACACATTTGTTTTCACTGGTAGGTGTTTGCTAAAAAGGGAATTTTGGACAATTAATTTGGCCTTGTCCCGCTTTAAAGTTCTTCTGCATTTTCTGTGCACAGAGAGCACTTTGTGTTCCTCCTATAACTTGCAGGTCATCAGGAGGAAGGACACTTCCGCTTTGTTCCCTGATTGCCCTCTGCTGCCTCCCTCTCTCCCTCGTTATAGTTTCCCTACTTTGTGTACTGTATGGCAGAGCCTCGCCCTGCCTGGAGGTAAAAATAGAATTTCCCACATGAGTAACTCGGTGTGTAATGTGTGTTAGTGTGTCCCTGCTTTGTAAACGAGGGTCTGCTTGAGGACGTTAGGTGATGGCATGCAGGGAAATACACAATTTCTAAGGAGGAGTTGTCGCTGTCATCACAGTGGAGCTGTGGCATAGTATTTGGAGCCCCCACACTTTTTCCTGTCTGTGCTGCATGCTGGTAAATGAAGCCACACCTGAGTTTCGGTCTCAGCTCCACCTTAAGCTCCTTGAGCCTCCACACCTTTGTGAATGTTGTGGCTTTTATTTTCAACCTGTGCTTGTTGGAGGGTTGAGCCAAGCAGACGTACACCTGCTGACACTGACAGGTGCTTCTTCTGCTTCTGCATCAGGCACCGTGCCGTACACAGTTTCATTCAAACGCCTGCCTGTGCTTGTTTTTTTTTTTTTTAAAACAGCCAGTAATCTGCCACTGGGAATGCTTTCAACGCTGCTTGGAGAGGAATGTGTTTTTCAGTTGGTATAAGCAAATAAGAGTGTGGATTTTACTCCCTTTTAAATAGCAGGTCAGCAGTAATTGCTGGCCTGCGAGCTTGGATTGTTGGGTAGAGAATCTAATTCAGCTGTTTTGTTTCAAAGTTCTGTTGCTGTTCAGGCTGCAGACCCGCCGTTTGTGGGACACGGAGTTTCATGTTGTTGTTGTGTCACGCAGGCCTACCCCACACTTGGGCTCGTGGAGCACAAGGCCTTATTGTTGGGGAAAACTAAAACATGCGAACTCCCGTCTGTTTGACCAATTAAACGCTGCAGTGGATGAGGAACACTTCCACTTATTGTGCGCAGGCCGACTTGGAATTTCAAACACTTCTACAAATGTCCAGAGACAGACATCCACAAGCAGAGGGCCTCCTGTGTATTCATGACTTTCAAATGAAAACATTTGACTGCTGTGGGCTGATTTTAGCCTTTTTTGGTAACTGTATGTTATATATTTGCAATATGTGGAGGACTGACTGACTGAGAGTAGTGTTCTGTGCAGTTACAGTAGACTTCAATGTCACAGGGTGGTTTTTTTTTGTCAGTTGTGTGAAAATCTGCTCTTTAAAGTCCTTCAGGGGGATAATGGTAAAGGAGGTTCATTTGAGATCACTGTGGTAGAAATCTGCAGTTCCAGATGGTGTGTTTGGGACAAATCTGCTCCTTAATCTTGTTACTAATGAAAATGAGGGAAGGACTTAATGAGACAAATATTTTTGGATTTATAAACCATTAATACACACGTCCTCAGTGGAAGGGCACACAATAACGAATAATAATGACTAAAATGTGTGCCACCACTGCAGGAGATGGGATTAACGCTTCATTGTCAAATATGTGAAGCAAAAAGCGTTCAATTGTCTGTATTTCTGCTTAATTCCATTTGTTGTGAATAGCTGATACACTTACAGTCTTAAGTTAAGGACTTTAAAAGGGCTTTAAAAAACGACCTCTGGAGCTGTTTATTTAGCGGAGGTCTTTAAACACATTAACCGGAGAGGAGTGGATCTTTGGTTCTAATAAGTCCAGAATGCCGTGCAATTATTTCCTTCTAAACTTGATTGCATCTGACATTAACTTAATTAGGCTAGTAGTTTTAAACTGCCTGCTATCAAGAGGCCGTTCAGGCAGCATGTGGGTGCATGTTGGTTTTCATTTTGCAAAAAAAAACCACAGCAATAAAAACCTGTTTATCCAGTAAGAGGATATTGAGCTTTGTGTCATGACCCACCCCCCCCACCCCACCCCCACCCCCACCCCCCCACCGCCGTAAAACTCTTCTGCTGACTGTTCTGATTACACACTTTTCAAAAATAAGAATTGCAGTATCTGCTTTTACCTTCAAATCTGATTATACACATTATTATTATTCTCCATATTAAAAACAAACAAACAAAAAAACTGTCAGTTGCCAGTGTTTTCACAAGGTTAAACACCATAACACACAGTTTATATTTAGCATGCTCAAGTGTGTGTGTGTGTCAAACTGAAAAGTCACAAGTTCCACTTAGACAGGGCCCTGTGGAGAGCGCTGATTTAGATGAAGATGTCTGTGTGTTTAAGTCTTGTCCAACAAAAAGCTGTTCAGCACTGAGCCAAGAACTAGCACACATTGTGGTGGCTTTTGGTCTATTTTTGTGACTGTTTTTCTTTTTTCTGTCTCGTTTTGATTTTTTTTTTTTGTCCCAGTTGCTAAATTTACCAAATGTCAGTGTCGCAAGAGTGGTCTCCTTTAGTAAATCCCGACTGGCTCCAGGTATGATGTGTCCTAAAAAAAAAAACAACAAAATCCCTGTTAGCACTTTGCCACCCCCCCCACACCCCCACCCCTGTCATCCAAAAGAGAACTGGGTCACTGCTGCCCCTAAAAATATAAGGTTAGGATTTAAATCCTTTCATGTTAAAATATCAGTTTTAATTGCATTTGAAGTTATATTTACTTTTGGAATTGCTGTCTAGCTGTAGACAGTAATGGGGATGGGGCATTAAAACCAGTCAAAGTAACACTGGACTCCTATCCGATTGTCTGTTGTGACCGTCTGGTCACATGACCCATAGATTTGTACAGAGAGCCTTTGAGGAACCATTTTTCCTCAAACCGTGCGGTGCCGTGTTACAAAGAGGCGGGACGAAGCTGTCGAGCCCAACAGCAGAGCCAATGGCTAGCTGTCAGTCAAGCACATCAAATGACGTCCGGGTATTTAATGATCTGATGTGGTTCACAAATATTCACCCCCAGTCCTTGAAAATGGGAAGTTTTTGATCCAATTGCAGAGGATGCATCCACAGTGAGCACGGGCGACAGCATGGCTGATCTATTCCGACATGGAGTGGAAACGAACTATGTGGACGTGAATTAGTTACATTTTAAAACAAAAACGGATGTGGATGTAACCTCGTAGCTTGTGGCAGCAGGCAGAGAGCTTCGATTAAAGTCATATTTTCTTAGTTGTTGCTACATTGATGCGTCTTCACATTGTGCACTTAATAATTTCAGCACAAATGACTCTATATAATGTTTATGTATATGAATAATAGTTATATATACATATCTAGGCCAGCTTTTCTTAGGCTGTTCATGGCTTTTGGGAGGGGGTATCTGAGTCCAGAAGCATCATTATTCTTTCATCTGGCTAATATTTCACCCAGCAGAGGTCCATTACGCCTGGTATGCCAGCTATGCATTGTAAAGATGCTCGCTGATTTGAGTTTTGTGGAGAAAATATTAGTAAAAGATGGAGTACAAACACAACTGTTGACTGGATGTGCAGGTCTTAATTCATCATCGATCTGGATCTCAATGACCGTTTCTAGCTTTACTGAAACTGTGGAACAAAATGGATGTGATTTAGAAGTAAAGTCTAAAGAACAATAGATATTTATCCTCTTGTTTCTTTATCGCAGCTCATCTCTTAATCTGAGGCAACGCAAGTTGGTATCATAGTTAATTTAAAACCGCTCCTGTGATAATGCTGCAGAACCAGTTGGAACAGAACAAGCTATTGGTTCAGCTGTCAATGTTCCTGTTGCAGTTTCTTATTTAAAGTGCAGAGATTTATGACTGGATGTGTTAACACTTGAGGGCACATGTGCTCTTGTAACTATTTCACGCGTGTCACTGTGTTGGTTTGTGTTGACAGTTTGCTGGTTCCCAGCCAATAAAGAGCCTTTACTTCACCTGCTCGGATTCCCTTCCCCATTCCAGGCATGTTTGGCACCAGAGGCTGCGACCTGGTCAGAAACAACAGCTGCCCCCCCGTGGAACAGGTGGCCTGGAGGAAAGTTTTAACAAGCATTCAGACATTAGGATTATCGATGTAGGGGCAATCCGCATGCAATAGCTTTAGAGGCATACAAAGGGATCTATGAGCGCTCACGCACACATGGCCTTAATGTGCTGTCTGGCCCAAGTGAGCAGCCTAAACCTCCCAACCACACTGACCAGTCTTCAGAATGCCACCTAAGAAGCTTAATGCTTCCTATAATTAAAAAAGGATTTATGGCAGGATCTTGTCTCCCTCCTTTATCCTGATTTTACATCCACTGTCCCTTTACTTTGCCTTGCTGTACTGTAGTTAATACAAAAGAGGAGAGCAAGTCTGTTGAAGCAACTGGATTCATTATTCAAGAGGAATTTATTTATTTTTGAAGAAGAGCTTTCTGTCCAGCCTCCACCACCTGCAGCATTCATGTGACCGGCCTCATTAGTAGGTAGTAGGCCTCACCACGGATCTAACAAGGTTAAGTATTGTCTTCTACTTTTTCTTCAATATATCTTCAGTAGACTTTAACTATTTGGATGTAATACAATTTTAGCCCCTTTTGAGTATGTTCAAGCCTTGTGTACGCTCATTTAAGACCTGGTAAGCACACAGACTATGTTTTTGTTGTTCATTTTTTTCCTGGAAATGCCTGCTCTCTGTCGGATTCAAAGGTTAAAGGGTTTGAGCGCTAGTGGGAAGTTGAGAACTTAGAGCTCATCTCATCCATCAAAGTGTGCCTGCCCAGATTGTCTAAGACAGCTCCTGTTGGAGGCTATTGTTGCCTGACTGGCCGCGGTTCTTCATTAATGAACTCTGCCATTGATTTGTAGAGCTGACCGCTCTGTCCTGCCTGGTCCAGGGTGTGGTGGGAGGGGTGAATCCTCACAGCTGTGTTGTACGGCTGTCACTTTCACTCAGAAGTAACCCAGGCTTCTCCTGTGTTGGGAGATCTTAGGATCGTGAGACTCTCAAGGGAATTTAAGTCTGAGTCAATGTATTCTGCTTAGTTTTTTTATTATTAGTATTATTATTATTATTATGTCACTAAAATCTATAATAGACAGGACTTTTATTTGTCTTTTTTGTCATAGAAATTAGCTACTGAGTACTGAGTATATTCTTATAGCATCACTTCATAGATGGACCCATTGTCTGTCCAAATCCAGCTGATGTTGTTTGTCCAGATCAGAGGACAGCTCATTTTGATGCAATACCACCGCTGCCACCGTTATCTTGGAAATTCACGTAGTCCAGCATGGTAGTAGGGGAGGAAGGAAGTCAATCTGCCAATGATTAACTGTCACAGTGGAGCATCTGTAAATACTGGAGGTGTGAGCACACAAAATGAATCCACAGTGTTGTACTTGCACACAGTGTGTGTTACTTCAGGAAGTTTGTGCAGATACAGTCCTATAGCTGCTGTGCCACAAGACTGTTCACTTACAGCCCTTTCCACTAGTGCCTACTGGACTTGGCCGGGGTTCTAACCGAGCTGAGTCGGGGTGAAAATGCAATGTCACAAAGACGCAGGCCGCTGATTGGCCAGAGAGTGACATCATCACCCATGATGAGTCTTGAGAGCGACTCCTTTACACCCGCCATATTTAAAACTCGGCAACAGCGACTGCGATTTATTTTTACAACTAAACTTAGATACGGCTAAAAATGGCAAGCAAAGCCGTCTCCGTGGTGAAATGAGGATGCCTTGACGTCCTCCATTGTTGTTGTTGCATGCGTGACTGGAGTTGTCACATGTAAAGACGTCACCGTGTTTCGGGCCGCCCCACCCGCATCGCAGTGGTACTGAACTGTGATGGAAAACGATGGAGGGTGAGTGGAGTCGAGCCGAGTAGGTACTAGGTGGTGGAAAAGGGCCACTAGACTTTCTACCCGCTTGACTTAAATCTGGTTCTCTGAGCTGGTGTGTAGCCCTGACCAACACCTGAGGTGCGGTGCTTCAAATGAATCGGGGGTACTATCTCAATATTCCTCTGAAATTTAAGGACACAGTCTAAGTTCAGAGAAGCTGGCATCCGGGGAAGGGGAGTTTCTGTGATTCAAGCACATGAGAGGAGCAAGACGCCAGTTTTTAAATCTTTCTCCTGGCACCGACTAAACCCTAAAAACAAATCTCCAATTGATAATATTGCATATGGAGACACATATTTGTATAAAAGTAATTATCTATGTATCAAACTAATCTGTGGAGTCTCCACACCCCTTGAAGAAATTTGGGATCATTGAATACTTTTATTAGTCCTACGTTGTCTCTGCTGCTTTCTTGTTTCTAGTTTGTTGCCAACTACTGAAATTAAAATAAGCCTTGTTGTTTCTACATAAAAAAACCCCCACAAGTTGAAAGAATTGCTTTCTTGGGTTTGTTACAAGTGAAGAGATGTGATTTGGGACTTTCGTTACAGATATGTTAAGCATTTCTACCTCCTATCTAGAAAGAAAGAACAGGAAAACACTTGAAAAATATGGTTAAATAAGATGATGCAAGAACAATTTCAGGCTTTATTACAAAAGTCACAATTCTGCTTATTTAACAAATCATTGGTGTAAAAAACATGTTGGATTTTCTTTCTTGGGAAAATAAATGAGTAACAAAAATCTGATGAGCAGTAAGAGCCTTTAAGGTGCATTGAAGTGTGCAATGTAGTAATGCTGTTTGTTTGTACTTGTAACTGGGGGGAAAAAGTGATCTCTGTTTTAGGAAAGTGAACTAGAGCGGCCACTGAACTCTTGCTTTTAGCTCAGAAACTCAGGAAAGATCCACACAGCAACATGGCGGCACTCATTTGAAGTTTGAATGTTCAGTCTCGAGTTGTTCAAACTCCAAATGTTGTTTTGAAGCCATAAGTTGATGCTTTTATCATTGACGGTTCAGAACAGTGATATCAGCTTTCCTCGTATCTCTTTCTCCTCAGAAGAACACCTATTATAGTTGCCAGACAAAGATCTATTCTCTGTCGAATGCGGTTGTCGGAAAAATAACTCGGTATTTTTGACTTTCAGCTTGCACTCGAACGCGGCATAAAAACGCGACGCAATATGAAAACAGAACTCCAGCTGAGCACAGTTTACCGATATTATTTTGGGATCGGTAAACTTTATTATCCAAGAAGGGCAATTTGTTATACAGTCAGCGTTGTTGAGAGAAAAAATTCATACACACACACAGAGTCACACAGTGACATGTCACAAAATGCTGTTAAGTACTCCAGCGGCGGCAGGTTCAAATGAGCTTTTAAACCTATTGTTCCTGCATCTTGGCAGACCATATCTGTGACCAGATGGCAGCACTTAAACTCTGCAGAGTCGGCTAGAATGCCCTGTGCCTTTTTTGGTACATCTTTTTTTCTTCTTTTATGAAGTCCTTTGGATTTTCTTCAACATCGGGGCTTTTGTTACTTTTAGCTCCATGGTTCCCCCTATAGGCCTGGAGGTTAGGACACTGTCTAAGATGTATTCTTCTTCATTTCCTTTCTTTCTTTCCATCTCATTTTCTCTCCTGTGACTGTTCTCTTGTGTGTCTTAGGCACATCTGCTGTGATGTCAACCGTAGCGTTGTTAAAGTGTGATGTAGTGCTGTAAAGCAATATACCGTTGTCACAAGACAAAACCCACACAGAGGTCCAGAGTTACCATGGGGATTTTTTTTCAGGTAGCGTGGACAGGAGGCTGCGCCTGACAACCCTTCCAAAAAACAATCAAATGGTCCTTCACATAAGACTGAAACAGATTTTTTTTAACATTAGAAACTTGTGCTGCTCTTGAGTTCCCAGTAGAGCTCAGAGAGACTTGTATTGAATGATTTTGAAGAGCGATCTTAATCACGTATAAAACTATTTCCCCAGTGATTTTCAAGGGAAAGCAAATCATTTACTCGCTGTCTCTTTAAGGCATGATCATACTCCACAGAACTGTGCTGTAGTTGTTCAGCATTTTTCCTCCCTGGCACTGCTGCTCGGACACCACGAGACCGACACAAAATGTCTGAGTGAAAAGAGTCAAAGAGGACCTCCAAGGTAATGCCAGAGGGTTTTTCCCCCCATCCTTTGTCACAGTAGAGCACATTTGGTCTTTATTTCCTAACCCCACACCCTCAGACTTGTCTTTTTATCAGCCTCCTGCTGGTTTACAAACTTTTCATTAAATACTCACTTCAAAGTTTTAGCGGGGCTTTTTCTTTTTTTCTTTTTTTTTTAAATGATGCCATGAAGTTTCCATTAGTTTAATTCATTATTCAAATCTGCACTAAACCAAAATACATGTGCAATACTCTTCCTCATTTGCCACAACAATAATTTCCAAAGTTTTTTTTTAATTATAATTGAAGAAATGTGTGCAGGGAGATGATAATTATGAGAGCAGGGATTAGGACTTTTATGAACAAAAACAAATGCTACAGACAGTAGTTTTATTACCATGACGATCTGCAACAGAAACAAAAGTCTGCCTGAGTCTCTCACCTTGTAAAATTTAAAATGCCCAAGCAGTTAACATAAAAGCTTGTTTTCTCTAACGCTTAAAGTACTGCAGTTGTTACTGCCACCTCAGTGTAATTTTTGGCATCTGCTAGCCAAGGCTTTGGTCCAACTGTGCTCTCTAGTGCACACCGAAGAGCTCTGAAGGGTTCGGAAGCTGAAATACCACAGCACTCAGCGGAGGATGTGTTGTTTTAGTAACTTCCAATCAGACATAAAAAAAAAATAATCAAATCAAACATTTTAAGAGTTCAAACATCCAGGAGGAGAAATTTTCAGGTCCATTAGGGCAATGACAAATCACACTTTTCATATACAATATTGGTGGAAACGTAGACAAACGTGCTCTGTTCCCTCCACACATCAAACAGAGAAAGGCTCAGTTCTGCATCCATGCGCTTAGAAACGGGAAGCTGATGGAGAACCAGCTGAGGAGAGATGGTGTCGCTGATACAATCTTAAACGTTGTATCCATAAACGAATTAAGATTTACAAAAAAAAGGGGATGGGCTTGTGTGTTCTTGTATAACTTCTTATTGTCTTGTTGTCATGTAAAGTTGTTCGATCTCCAAAACTTGACAAGGGCAGTAATGTCACTGAACCCATCTGGGGTTTCCTCGTTGCACTGTAAAACGCACAGTCTTCCTTCTCTTTGCCCTCTCTGTTTCCTCCCTCTGTGGACTTTTCCATGCTGCCCTGGGCCGGCTGACGACTCGCATGTCAGCTGTCTGGGAAAACAGAGACACCCTGAAAGCATAGTTTGCTTGCAGTCATCTCAATGAACCCACTTCTGGCCAAATATTTACTTTTTACACTCAGCATGCAGAAAAGTTGTGAATGAAACACTCTTTGACACAGCTGAGTCGAGGGTCAAGGGCTATCCCAGAGCAACCGTCTTTTAGACAGAGCTCAAGACTGTGTGTTGTTCCACAGATGGACTGCAGAGGCTTTGCTTAGCTTTTTCAGGAATATGACGTCTCTTTAATTTAATATAGTCTGAACGAGTAATTCTTAGGTGCAAAAAGCGAGTGCTGTTCTTTTTTTGACTTCATCTGTGCCGCATGTAGAGCTGCAGACAGCAGCTCCGTCTGTTTGAGGGCTGGTCACCACAAAATCCAGTCAGCCACTTTCATGGCACACCTGCATAAAAGCTGACCAGACGCTTTCTGGAACGTGGAAGACAAGGTTTCCAGCTGATGTAAAGAATCTTTGTTTAAAAATTTGCAAAGCTATTACTTTCAGAAGATTCAAGCATAGAAAGAGTTTAGTCTGGAAGGTTTCTGCTGCTGGATTGTGATACTGTAGAGATGTTCTACATGATATGATATATAACATTAAACATTATATATCATATAATGCAGCATGCACACCTTGTCTTTTGACCTTGAATAGGAAGATGCAGAGATGTGTGGATAAACTTCATTGAGCATCTGTTAAAGTTAGTGTCATGACATGTAAGATCAAAGATTCAACAACTTGTAGCTTTATAAGTTGTTTCACAACTGGTATTTAAATGGGCTAAATTTAAAAATGCAAAATAACAGTGGCACAAAAAAACAAGCAAACACTGATAATGGCAAGTGTTTCTATGGCAACCAATAACTTGGCTCTCATGATTGACGCACACAATCCTGCTTCTAGTTCTTTTTCTGAGGGGCGAAGTTAACTTTAATTGTGTAATATTCGGTTCCTCCAGTGAAAGATGCCTTACAGTAAACTATCAAAGATAATTTACCCACATATGCAGCTAATAAATGGGATAATTACATCCCAGCTGCTGCATTCTGGTTCCCTCCGCAGTGTGTGGCCGACGGTTTCCTCACATGACTGTCGCAGAGGGAGCTTACAGGGTGAAGCAGGCTTATTAGTCAAGATATAAATACACGTACACAGACGCGCGTGCATGCGTGTTTGACAATGCTTTCAAGAAGTCTGTAGTGATGGCAATAGCTACCAATGCTACCAATGTTCTTATGTAGTCTTAATCTTTTGAGCATGGAGGAAAATAAATAAATAAAAGGAAGACTCGGGTTAAAAGTGCAGTGAGTACAGAACCTGTTCTTGTCCCAGCTCTAAAACAAACCTTGTTTTACCCTCTGTTCTACTCTAAATGGAGGGCATAGTTTTCTAAAACCATGACGTATATATATATAAATATAAAACTAAGTGATTATTGACAAAAAACCATCTCAAGAATGACTACAAATCAAGTGAGAAATAGTATAAAACCAGCCTTGTCTTTGCAGCCAGAGGGCTTCGCCTCACCCTGACTGTCCTTTTTAAAAGAATGCAGCATAAAACCACTTTTGCATTGCTTTCACTTATCAGATATTGAAAGCTGACCTTTTAAGTAAAATCTATAGTTTTCCATGGATTTTGGAACAGTTGCCAAGCCATTCCCAGTGTGTGGGAATGAGCCAGTTGGGGCAGAGATGTTGCTTCTTTGTGTTGCCCTCTGTGTTAACAGTGCAACCAGAATCAAATAACTATTGCTTTGACGATAACTGATCTGAAGACTGTCTTCAACTACATCTTCTTCAGGCATGTATGCTGGGTTCATATAAGTGCACACAATAAGAATTTAGTATTCACTGGTCTCTTGCCTGGTGACCAGGAGTCTTCAAAAGTCTGAAATAAAGTACGTGTAGGGCGCCCGTACTGTAGAACAGAGGATTGCTTGGATTATCTTTTGTTAAAACCGGACGTGTGTGTGTGTGTGTGTGTGTTGTATGCCGATCGGGCCTCTGAGAGAGTGCGACAGTGCGTTGTAGATCAGACATGCGGTCATGCAGATAGTTAGTTTGTGAGAACAGTGCGGCTGGATCACCGCCTTGTCTGTCAGTCACAGCAGCATGCAATCATCCAGGAATGTCTTTCTTCTTTTGACGGAGTAGGAAGAGGGTGGAAATTGCTATAAAGTAACAGGCGTATTAGTTGAACTCACTTTTGTTGGCCGTGTCGCTCACCTCACCACAGCTGCCTCCGAGTTCACAAGCTCTTTGTGTTTTTGGAGTATTATTACAAGACTTGTGAATGAATTTTTACATTTATTTGTTTTTAATCTTCATCTAAAAGGGTCAAATTGCTATTTATGTCATAGAAAATGCAAAAACTAAAACAAACAATAATTCATTGTCCTCACTTGTTGTCATTTGCATTTAAAATTAAATCAGTTACTTTATCAATAATTTCATCATAAAAATGTTTGGAATCATTTTAAGTCATTGTTACAAGATAAATGCCAACGATTTTGCTGACATTGAATTATTTCCTGCTTCCTGTCGTCACGGCTGCGGTACGGTGTCATAGGCCCTGGGGCTTCCCCTGTCAAAGCACTGCTACGTTAGCCTGCACAGGCATGAGCTGGAGTTCAAACAAGACACGTAATTATTAGATCATGATTTAACATTTCTGTCACATAGGTACATGAGTCATTGAAATTTAAAAATACTGATTTTGTTTTCTGTTCGTTTCAGTCGTGGTAATACACAGTTTCAGAAGAAAAATGCATAAATAAAGGTCTGGTTTATTGTGGCCCATAGATTTCATTATTATTGCTTACACACACACACACACACACACACACACACACACACACACACACACACACACACACACACACACACACAAACAATTAATGGTCCTAAAGAGAATCTGAATTGAAAAAATGTCCTGGTATATAAATCATCAATTTTTAGTTTTGAAATTTTATTAACTCCAAAAAGAAACTGAAATTTTTCAAAAATCAGTACTTTTTAACTTCAATTTTGTTGACAATGGTGTGATGCTAGCTCAAAAAATCCTCTGAAATTTAATTGAACTCATTCGTTTTAGAAGTGAGATTCACTGACCGTCAAGCAAACCTAAATCCCGATCAGTCCACTCCTCCAACAGGCGGCATACTCATCCATCTATCCATCCATTTATTCCTTGCAGGAAAATAAAGGTCTTCCAGACCTCAGTTTAACCTCTGTTGTCCCTTTTAGACGTGGCATTAACATGCATCCTGAGCGATCCAATGACAAGTGGACAGCCTTAAATATCGGGGTAAATGCATCCAGGTCACATTTAAGGACACTATTGAGATCCAGTCACTCAAACCACATTGGGGTTAGGGCCAGATGTGACCACAACGTCTGACGTCTTTGGTGCAGGCTGAAGGCCGTACTCGTATCCAGAACGGTGGAATTGTGTAAATGTGCGTCTGTGTTTGTCCCAAAGTTCTTTTTCTATTTTATGTTTCTATATGGAGAGTGAGATTTGATTTCAAGTATTCACATCGAGACACAACGGGAAACATATCGGCAGGTGTGAAAAGACACTCTGAAAGCTGTCAGTCTGGGTTCTTATCACTCAAGGTGGATGCTAATCCCAGGTCTAAACAGGGCTGTAGTTGGATTATGAGCTGTGGAAACAGCTGCTTAAAAACTTGTGTTTCTCTCACGTTTTGCTCTGTAAGTATCAAAGTAGATTTTTTTTTCAGTACTTGGCAGCCATTTAGAGCAGCTGAGTTCCGACCCAATGCTCATGGAGCCTTTACTGCAAACAAACTTTGAGTTACTTTGAAATTTAATTTTCCATTATGATGCTTATTATGAGTCTTAGCTTCAGGAAACTACTTAATGTGATACCTTTCTAGAAGATATCTGAGAGCTTATGGAAGGTGGTCAAACTTTTCCATCGTTGTTCTTTTAAACTTTAATCAGTGGTGCCCAGGCTTTTGCACCAAACTGTAAATGTAGCTGAGCATCCTGACCTTCAGTCACATTTACAGTGTCTTCTTACCTCTTCTATCCATCGGCGAACTTTCTGTAGATATGATCCATCTGTGCTGGGCTCTGGCCGAGATCAGTAACCTGACACATTATACTCAGCAGTCCAGGGAATGCACGCACATAAGTGAATGGATCTCCATGACGACGACCTCCTTGACCCCGCAGTGTTTTGATGGTGTGTGTCTAGATTGGCTGCAGCAGATGGTGCTCGATTGTAATCACAGTGATGATGATGTCATCCTTTAAGGCTAGGATTAATTCAATTCAGTTTGGGTATCTCCCCTTACTCAGGCTGGCAGAAGCGAACCTCTCAGTTTACAGAGAGGCCGGAACAATGGAGGAGAACTGCTGACACCACAGTTGCGTCTTCTGAAGTGTGCTGGTGAATTGGCCCCCATGCTCGGGAGTCTGCTTCGCTGTCTGGTGCTCTCTAGAAAAAGAAACACGCCAGTGGAGTTCTCCTCATTGTGACTAGTTTTATTTTATGTTGTTTTTTTGTTTGTATGTATGCCTTTTTTTTTTTTTTTTTTGATTTCAACCAGTCTAATTCAGAGGCGACGTGGGGCTACGAACATCAGCAGTCGTATGAGTGGCGCGATGCTTAACCCTGGACAGCAGATCAGAAAGGAAATGTGTGACTGCGATTGATGACTTGAGAGAACGAGAATGATTTAGATGAGTGTGTTTGTTGTGTTCAGCTGGTTTATTACCCTGCTTGTCTGTTGTCCCATCAGACCACTCTGGAGGATTGAAAGGGTCTGCTGAGGCGTGATGGTGTGTGTGTGCGAGACTGTTTGTGTGTGTGAGTGAGAGAGAAGGTCAATCAGGGGTTCAGATGTGCCCCTCTGGTTAAAGGATCTTGTTGCCCCAATCAGGCACTTTTTGACTGACCTCTAACTTAAAAATGTTGGAACATTACTATACTATAATGGGTTACATTACACAAATTCTGCAAAGAAAACCACCTCATAATGTTATCTCACGTTTATCTACTCACTGCTATTCTTTCTCTACTCTTCTGTTCATCTGCTTCGCTCTCATGGAGGTGGAAAGCTCTGACAGCTGTATTTTTTTGTTTTTAGTTAGACAATGTGTAAAATCTTTTTTATGAACTATAAGCGACAAACTATTAACATGCTAAATTTTTGTTTTCTATGTTTTGATTGATCATTTAACTGTGTTGATAGTAAAAATGACAGCATATAAATAACAGCGGCAGGTTACAGGGTCCTCTCTCTCTCTGTCACTCAAAATCTAAAAATACAAACTTTAAAAGGTTTTTGTACAAATATAACTGAAAGGTAATTTTTAAAAGGGCATTTTTATTTTGTCTATGCCAGTCATATAACCCTCCAGGATTTTTTTAAAAGCACTAAAGTGACTCAGCTGAGTGTGCTCACACGCATTCCTCCAAACTCGTGGACTACATTATGTACTTATACCAAAGTAGAGCTTTTGATTGACATTGCCAGAAATCAGATTATATAGCGGCTTTATAAACATTGGTAAAATGATGAGAAACCATTGCAACGGTAACCTGCTTAATCATCCTCCAACTACTACGGGGCTTCTCAGAATCCTTTTGCCAACACACTTTTATTTATGGCCGTGAGGTTTAACTGAAGCAAAGTTGTCTGCATGTTGTCTAGTTTGACGCCTACGTAGCAGCTAAGAAATGACCTCTAATACTGAAGCAGTTATACGATTCTGGAGCAGAACGCAGTGCTGCCATCTGACTGCGCTGATGCAGCATATGCACCAAAAACTTCAGTCGCAAACCGAACAGATTGTCATAAATCTTTTATCCACTTGCCCCGTCTCCATCCTTGAAAACACTCAGCTCATTGCCAGGCAGCTCGGCTGCATTTCTGTTCACCAACTCTTTGTCACATTAGCATAAATTTATGTACGCGTCGGCTGGGCTGTGACACTGATGAGATGGGTGCAGAGGTGTTGGCTTTTTGAACATCGGCACTCATCATTCCAAGGACACGTTACGTTAAATATGTCGCAGCTCAGTTTAGCAGTCTTGATTGTGGTCAAGCACTCACGGATATTCTTAAAGCTAATTGATTTTGTACACCTCTAAGCTGTTAAACCCCACGACATGCTTTAACTTTAAGCAGCTCACACTTGTTTGACCTTGCGTGCTCTGTACCCAAACACACTCGCCCACAGATAATTGTTGCGACATTATATGCTTGTTTTGGACTTTATTTAGAAGAAAGCGTTATTGTAAAATGTGTCAGATCATTCAGACAATTCTTCCAGTTCAGTATTCTTTTTTTCTCCTGTCAAGGTGTTTTTGACCCCAAAATTAAGTACTCCTTGCGTTGAAAAGGAAACGAATGCAGATCCTCTGTTAGACCTTCTTGAAGAAGCTCAGACGGCCTTTTTGCATTTAAAGTAGATGCAAAGCACAGAGCGGATTTGAAAGTGACATCTGCTCTGTTAAGAAAACATCAGAGTCTTGAGACATCTTGTGGTTGTACTGGATTGAAGCTGCATCCAGACATGAATCCCTAATTTGCTTGGTAAAACAGCCTTATTTGCTTTAATCTTTTTCTTTACTTGTTTTGTAAATACCTGTTTAACATTGTTCAGACAGTTGGTTGTGTGAGGTATAAGCTGCAGCAGGAGTGTCTGAGCCAAGCTGAGATAATGGGATAAATGCATATGTAACAGATGAGTCACTTAACAGGAGCTGAAGGAACTAAAACCGCAGCTCTTTTAAGTCCCACTTTTACTCAAACGCTTCTTTTCATTTGCACAGTTAAAAGGTAAAAAGCAGCATGTTCTATTTCTAGCATGTGTTACTTAAACCAGGCACTGGTGGCTGAACTTTTTATTGCTTTTTAGAAATGTGCATGCTCAGTTTGAATTTGACAGCTACACGTTTGAAAATAGAAATCTTTGCAGACAAGAGACAAGGCCCAGATCTGCAGTTCTTCCTGGAAGTCATGGCGGCTGCATCTTCTGGGCTGAGGAGGAGAGGCATCATCCTGCCTGAGTGGGCGTAAAGTTGGCTGGGCTGCAGTCTAGACACATGTTCGTCTGAAGACGTATTTGAGAACTATAAACATTTAAACACAGAGGTGCCAAACTGAGCAGCTGAGATCCAGCGTCAAGTAGGAACAGGAAGTCGTCTTCAGCCCAGATCTAAAGGGAACGGATTCTTCAGTTCCCAAAAGCTTACAGGGTGCCATTTAAAGAAGAGGAGATGCAACACTGTCGCACTGTTGCATCCATCCACGTAGATGCATTCATGTTTGCATGTTTTTGACATTTTATGTCTGGTGCACAGAGGAACTTTTGCAGTTTTTCAGCAATTTTTCCTGTTTGATCTTTTGGAAAAAAATAAATGAATATATACGTGTGTGTGTGTGTGTGCGCGCGCGTGTGTGTGTGTGTGTATATATATATATATCTATCTATCAATCAACTTTATTTATAAAGCGCTTTTCATACAAATGTAGCACAAAGTGCTTTACATAATAAAAATAATTAAAACAACAATTGCAAAAAACAACACATATATGTGTATACGTGTGTGTGTGTGTGTGTATGTACACAGACAGACAGAAAGTCTCATCATGGACATATGATTGTTTTTTTTAGAAAGAAAAGAGTCAGGTTCAGGTAAGAGTGTATGATCATGTGGTCTGACTTCATTTTTCATTGCAACCAAATATTCAATTAGAATGATGTTGCAATTTGGATCAATTGATATCATTTATTAGACATAAAAAGCATGGTTTGGTTGTTATTTTTTATTTGGTTGACAGTACAAAGAAAGAGAGAGAACTTAAGTTGTTTTTTCTTTTTTATTTATGTAGACCTCTCCAGTTTATCTTCACCTTCTGGAGGGATGTTTGTGGCAGCATCATACTCCATAAAAAGTTAAGCATCCATTTTTATCTTGCCTTCTGCACTGTGGTTGGTCATGGACACTGGATCGGCTTCTGTGACTGTCACTTTCTGGCTGAGCTCTGTGATGCTGCTGCGTTGGAGGAGGGGAACCATTATTCCTGTCCAGAGTGGTAAGTAACTTTCAAGTCTTATTATACGGGGAATAATCTCAGGGAGGAAGTGGACATTATCTCCCTCCCCATCAGCTGCAGCAAGTGACCCGCTCTCACATATTTCTGTTACTCACTGATGTAGGTCAGTCTGGATCTCATCACATGGATCCCCTTTTTCCGTTTCCTCTGCCTCTTCATCTCCAATGATGATGGAGTCTTCTGCAGTTTGGGCTTTCAGATATGTTTTGCACCTTTCTGATGAGGCTCCAGAACTGTGGTCAGCCTCTGCAGCAGGGATGGCCCATAAGTGCTGTTTTGGATGGTCCAGGGATTGTGAGTGAAGAAGCTGTGCTGCTGAGCTGACAAAGAAATCTTTGGCAAAATTAAATTAAATATTCTTAATACTTTTTCAGTAAATTTTTCAATTGTCCCACGCTCCTAAATAAATCTTGAAACACTTGCATTTAATAAGTAAAAATAAAGCACAATGCATTACAAATATGTTTTATTCATTAAATTAAAATATGTTATAGATGTTTTATAATTAAAATATGAATAATATCATTTTAACAAACTATTGAAGAAATGAAACCTTCTGTTTGTAACTGTTTATATTAAACTTTATTCATCGTATCACCTATTATCGTTTATCTTTTTTTTCCCAATGTGTTCAATTCCAAATGCGGCTGCATATTGATTTCACTGCTAATGTTTTCTCCAAGCCGGCAGAAACCAAGTACTCTACTCAGTAATACTCATTTTGTACACTTGTACTCCAGTATACCAATAAGCACAACTGCAGGACATCAAAGTGAAATAAGAAATATTGACTATAAAGCTACAAGTTACCTGCTGCCACCAGGCACACACAATGAGTCATAAATGAATTAAACTGAACTTTCCAGCCATCCTGGATCCTCATCAGTATGCAGACAGGAACCACAGCTCAACTGATGATGCAATATCAGTAACCTGCACGCTACTCTTCAAGATGTCCAAGCTACAACATCAATAGATCAATAACATTAACATCAGGAAGTTAGTGTTATTGATCTAATATTGATGTTATTAATCTAACATTGACCAAATGGTAATGGGTGGCTCTGGAGAAGGATGAGGAGGTCTGAGTCGACTCCATCGAGGGCGAGGGAGAGAAGGAAGAAGAATATCAGGAGAAATGTTTACACTTTTGTTCTAAATAAATGTTCTTTGATGCAGTCGTTTTGTCTGTTCACCAATAGGATCTCTTCAAACATTTCCATTTTGTAAAAGTTACAATAGATTTATAATATCAATAATAGATCAATAACATTGTGCTGCCCCTTTAAGAGTGTCAGGAGATTGTTTAGGCTGATCTTTTAACCTTCATCAAAGCTTTTATCTCCACTCACAGTTCATTGTCTTCCTGCTGTCGCCGAGCCTGGAGCCTGAAACACTCGTATTTATTTCTGTCGTAGCCATAATTCAATGTATGTTTAATCACACAGTGTACGATACGATACACATTTGTTGTCAGAGGCATGCCTTAAATTAGTTTTGCATCACGTCAGCATGATGTTTACACAACATGCTGTAAATAAATTATCTACCAATTCAATGTTGTGCAATGTGGCTTGAATTAATCTTATAAGACTGTACAAATGGTACAGTGTGAACCCGACATAAGATCTATAACCTGCA
>JBAMYA010050956.1:0-32456 GCA_037176975.1 Arrhamphus sclerolepis | reverse complement strand
TCTCCCAACTCCATCCACCCACAATTAAAGTTAACGAGCATGAGATTGTATTGTTTGCCTCTGCCTACGTCATATGATGCGTTGCTAACCGGAAAGTGGCTGCTGTCAGAGCCTAGCTTAATATGGGCACATTTGCATTAAAATTTCTGTTTTACATCCTGTTTTCCATAGTAATTTTTAGATATATGTTTTTAAAAGACTTCTTCTGACAAGGTCAAGTATTCATTGAGTTTTTGATTTAACCTGCAAGTTGCCCTTTAAGAGTGGACTTAATGGGCGAGAGCCGCACTGCACAACCAGCACAGTCTTGGACAAACTACAAGCTCAGACTTGTGTTACGACTGACATGCATGTGTGTACTTGCTACGTGATGTCAATTTCACGTTGACTGCAATGCACTATTAGAACGTGTGCGGAATGATGCCAGTGGCGGCTGCTGGTCTGTCAAAGACGGGAGGCTCACCGTCACCATACATAATAAAATGAGTTAATCTATTCATACGTAAATTTTAGTGTGTTTAGAGTGTATTTACAGAGTAAGAAATGAACAACGGAAAGTAATGTCACCAAGAAAATACCAAGAAATGGGTTGCAGTTTGTCTTTGACTTCACTTAAAAAATCCACGATGGGACTGAGCTCCCAATGATTCAGTGATGGTTTATATCTCAAAATAGCTGTCAATCAAAATGACATTCAGCCTTTCTGCTGATCCTCCAATCATCATGAAGCTATTCATCCAGGCCGCGAACTTTCAAAACACAGGATGGTAGTGGAAGGTAACGTCTTTCTCGCCTCTGATTGGCTAGAGGGGCACTCTTCTGATTGGCTGTTTGATTTTGGCTGTGAAACGTCATCTCACGTTCAGGCAGGCTGTTGCCAGTGGATGCGCTTGTCAGCAACAACATCCAACGTCAACTGGGAATTTTCTGCGTTCTCCCTGATTTTAGTCTCGTTTTCTTGAGTACTTTGATACTTGCTGCACAACAATTTGCCCCTTGGAGTTAATAAAGATAATTGAATTGAACTGAATTGAATTTCAGTCTTTGTGTCCTTTTTGGGTGCTATTTATATATTAATTAGTGTTCTTATAGTTCAGACATGTAAAGTTTGTCTTTACCTGACATGTTTCAACATGTTTTTTCTTAATTTAATAAGAAGACATAATGAACTTAATACATCTTTTTGGGTGCTGTTAACATTACTTCTTGTCTTATTTTGAAAGCTTTGAATGCTTTTTTTGAGCTCTAGTTTGTCTTTTTTTGATCTCATATCTGTGTTGACACCTGTGTCTCCTCAGCCAGTATATATTGTCATGTTTTCCCTTTCCTCCGTCCAAGTCTGTCCTATTATCACCCTGTGTCACCACCCTGCCATGTCATTGGACTCTGAGGTTCAGCTGGTTTCTTGATGTCTTTCATCTTCTTTGTCCTACTATTCATTTGGATTTCCTGTGTTTTCTGTTTCCTGAGATATCCAACCCTGGAAGCACTTTTTGTGCATTTATCAAAGAGCTTTGTGAAATCTTCCTACCTCCTTGTCTCCTGGACCTGGTGCCTATCAGACCAAATCATAACACAAAACAAACGCAAAACATACAAAATAAAAAACAGAACAAAACACAACAAAAAAACTACCTTAAATCCTCAAACATCAGTTTAATTTTCATTAACTACTGCACAACTATCTCAAATTTTTTTCCCCTGTTAGAGCTTTGTACATGTTTGTACCAATTTGAAAAGGTTTTTGATGAATGAAATTAAATTTAAATATAATAGGACAAGTCTGCACAAGTAGCAGATATCATCATTTGAGAAATTATACCTTTTTTATGAAGTTGATGAAAAAAAAATTCCAGGGGCTCCAGATGTGTTCTGAACAGGGTAACATGTAACATGCACACAGAAAATAACAATTTTATTCCTGATCGGAGTGATGGCTCACTGAACTGATGGAGCACCAAGGTTAGACCAGCAGACTAGGTACATAGAAAAACTCTCCATGGTAACTTATCCATCCCTGCTCTCGTGTAACTGACCGGAGGCTAAATTCAAGCAGGATAACTGACAGTGTAATCTCTGATCTTGGTTTTGTGCCATAGCCTTCTGGGATTATAGGATTCTTAATGACTGTACACATGCGGCAGAGTTAGATGAAACAAACATGCATTTGTTCTCAGCCTATGTGGACCTGCCAGCTGCTCTAAATGTGGGGGTCCAGGGCAGGCTGAGGCTACTCTGCAGTACACAAAGCTCTGGTATGACTGAAATGGAAGTAAATTGAAAAATACTTAATTAATCCTCTAAGGAAAATTAACTGATGCAGTAGTAGTAGTACTATAGAAAATTTGCATTTTTAATAATTACATAAGCCATGTTGTAACCAGCACCATGGTGAAGCAGTTTGTTTATTTATAAAGGTGAACTAAGAAAGCTAGCGACATAGAGCTAATTGCTAGTTAGTGTAGGTGGACTGGGATCCATTCGCTCTGCAGGTAGTAGTTCAGGTGTAGAGCAGATACAGAAACTTTTACTACAGTGAGGAATGTTGTAGGGGAATTTAGCCTGGAGAAACGGTGAAAATGTCCCTGAACATGACAGCTGGAAAGTCTTCTGGACATAGACGGGAAGTCATGTTTCTATCTTCTAACAAAAAAGAAGGTTGAAAAGTGTTAAAATTGCCTTTTAATAATAACCTTATTTCAATGTAAAATGCAATAAATAATATATTTGAATCAATGTTGATTTCATTCTCCATTCCTATTGTCAGAATTGATTGGAAATTCAACGTTACTTCAGTGTTGATCATAGAGAACACTTTCAATGTATATTTCAATATCTGACATCAATGTTGATTCAATTCCTCAACCTGACAATATTTCAATGTTGATTCAATCAATTTTTGCTATCTGTGTACTATCTGTGTTCTGGTTCCCGATACAGGCTAATATTTATATAGCCCTTGCTGTATAATCTTTTTTTTTTTGCCACCTTTGTATGCTGAGATAGAAGGGAACACTCAGCTGGGTTGTTCCATCATTCGCCCTGACCCAGATTCATTTAGTGAACAGCCGCAACGTTGTTTTACTGATCTCAGCTATCATCAGTATTTTTGTGATTATATCAGAATATCAGAAATTGAGACCTAACCTGTATTAAACTAGAACTAGAAGTTCTAGAAGTAGAACTCAGACTGTGTCACCTGAAGTTGCCAGTATAATGACTCCTATGATTCTGATCCTGGGACGCTGGCCTGGCAGTTTTTGACTAATCGTCCAGACAAACACACAAAATCCATACATCCCTATATGTCAACACCCAACCATTCCAAGTTGTACGTCCTGATTTTGTGGAATGAGAATGGAGTCACAGCGAAGATGGAATACTTATATAAACAAGCAGGCTTAATTCTAATGCCATGCAGACCTGTGACTGACTTCAGTCATAGACGGTAGACAGAAACAATTAAAATGTTTTTGGAATTTACAGATATTTTTGAACGACTTCAAACAGGACAAACCGTTTATGTACAGCAGGCAGAAAAGAATGGTATGGCCCCTCACATTTGATGTATTATGTAAAAACCTGCAGTTTTCTGATGAAAGTTATTTGAGGTTTTTAGAGCAGAACAGGACACTGACTTGTAGTGCTGGTGTGGCAGTGTGTGGCTTTGAGCTAGGGTAACAGATGTTTTACCAAGAACGCCCAGGGAGCCTGATGAGATGTTTTAAAGGTCACTATTTTTCTGTAATAACAGGCAGTTCCCCTGAGTTCCACCATACTGTAGCTGTCAGCAAATACCAGGACCAGGCTTCTCAGATGTTAGCTATCAAGGTAATTTTCCATTTAAAAACATTCAAAGCTTCAATAGGTCATTGGTGGATATTTAAGAAACAGAAATATTTTAACTAAGACTTTATATTTCATGTAAATAATGCATCTCATCATTAAAATTAGCTGAACAAGAATAGCTTGACTCAAATGTTTGCTGAAGAGTACCATTCATGGACCATGGCAGGAATTTGGGCATTTGTGGCGAGTGGGCACAGACCGGCAATTAAACTTCATCTTTCTGTGTGACACTGGTGAAACTGGTGAGTCCTTGTGGAATATAATTTATTGTCCCATTAAGATACCATCACCTGATTGTCAATGTTTGATGCATGTTTACTTTGTGAATTATTTGCATGTTGTGGCAATTTAGTCGTAACTTAATATTAGCTAGCATGTAGGCTAAGGTTATGTCCACCATTTCACTAGCGAGTTTTATGATTAAAAGGTATTTTAAATATCTGTAGCTAGTGTAGGTGGACTGGGATCCATTTTCTCTACAGGTAGTAGTTCAGGTGTAGAGCAGATACAGAAACGTTTACTACAGTGAGGAATGTTGTAAGGGAATTTAGCCTGGAGAAACGGTGAAAACGTCCCTGAACGTTACAACTGGAAAATCTTCTGGACATAGAGGGGAAGTCATGTTTCTATCTTTTTCTCTTTCTTGTTAAGATATTTTATAATATGTTGTAAGAGCCTGAATAATAAAATAATTTTGCTGATATATATTTTTAATGTTAGTTTATGCATTATTTTTAAATTTTTCTGTCCATCCCTCTTTTTTCAGGGTTGTGGTAGACGACAATTTTAGAGGATTCACTACAAGCAATTCACAAGGACTAATAATATAGCAGCACCACCTCTCTTTCTAGCTAGCAGGGCTTCTGACTGGGCACAAGTGTTTGTGTCCCCTGGATTTTGGGGGCAAATAGATCATTTTCAACAATGCTTCCTCCACCTAAACCAGACAGGAAACCTTTAAACAAACAAATCAAATGAATGGATAACCATCAGCCTGTCATCCAGGTCTGCACAAGTCTGTTAACTTCATTTCAATCAGGTGTGTTGTGGCAGAGAACATCTAAGACCTGCAGGAGATGTGGCCCTGGAGGACCAGGGTTCCCCATCCTTGCCTTAAAAGATGAAAATGTGTGTGATTAAGAAAAAAAAGTATAAAAGTGTAATTGCTTTTGAATCTTTAATAAATAACTTATTGAATACTGGTCTGTTTTGTTGTTTTGCTTTTTGTTAATAGAGCATGCAGTAAAGCTACTGTTGCAACCTTGGTTTCTTAGGAAAAAAGAGGAAATGGACAATCTAATGGATTTTTTAATAAGCATATTAAAAACACACAAAAGAAGTTTGAAAAGTGTTAACATGGCCCTTTAATGAGGTTATTTCAATGTATAATGCAATACATAATATAGCTGAATCAATGCTGATTCCATTCTACATTCTTTCAATGTTGATCATACTTGAATCAAGGTTGATTTATTGTCAGAATTGATTGGAAATTCAACGTTATTTCAGTGTTGATCATAGCGAGCACTTTCAATGTATATTTCAATATCTGACACCAAGGTTGATTCAATTCCTCAACCCGACAATATTTCAGTGTTGATTCAATCAATTTTTGCTATCTGTGGTACCACATGTACCCTTTAATTAGTAATTTGCAGTTCGGAAGACGTTTGTTACAGACCATCATAAAGCTGCACCTCATGTCACAAGCACAACGTCGAGGACTAGGTAGCATCAGTGATCAACAGTCTTGGTAATTATGTCCAATAAGCATGTGGTTGATTATTGCATTAGTTTTTATTAGTATAGGTTGTCTACAGCAATATCCACATGATCTGAAGATGGGTAAAAGTCTTGAGATCATTTTAAAGTCTAATGCTGGCTGAAGTAGCTTTTAAGGCTGTTGCCATTCTACATGTGAACATGTTTAGAAGCGGTAAATAGAAAAGGGAGAAAGGCAACATGAGAAAACTTAAGATGTCGACTGAACAGAGTAATTTTGTGACAGCGTAACAAGCATAAATAGAGATGTTTATACAGTAGTGATAAAGTGATACATCCTTGCATTTTTACAGCATTCTTGCATTTCCCGCAATAAATTTATCATTGTCGCTGCTTGCAACAGCTAAAAACTGAACAATTAATGTGAACATTTGATGATTTGAGCACACCACCCTGCCAGACCGTACGCTGCTACCCCAACAACAAGCAGTAGACCACCAGTGACCTGAAGGAACTGCTGAACAAGGACTGGGACACAGAGGAGCTGAACAGAGAGCATCATGAGGTCAGAGTCATGCTGAGGACATGTACGAACATTTACAGGCAGAAGCTGGAGGCCAAGCTCCAGCAGATCAATGTGACACACACTCTGGGCCTCTCATCCTCCTCAGTCATTCACACCTACTCCCTGGCCTCCTCTACTGAGGCCACCAACATCCCCCACCACCAACCCTCCTGCCCACCTGAGGCCACAGGTGAAGTCAGTGTTGCTTATCAGCCCCACTTAGGAGTTGAAGACGCTGCTGCAACCAGCTCATTTACACCTGGATGGTGGAAGAGGAACTGTGAGAATCACTTTCCTTGATTTCTCCAGCTTTTAACACCATTCAGCCGCTGCTGCTGGGTGAGAAGCTGCAGGTGATGGGTGTCAACAACTCAGTGATCTCCTGGATGACTGACTACCTGACAGGCAGCCACAGTTTGTCCGTTCTGTTTGAAGTGGTGGTTACACGGGACTCCACAGGGGACTGGGCTTTCTCCTTTACTCTTCACCTTCAACACCACTGACTTCCAGTACAACACTAAATCAAGACACCTACAAAGGTTCTTGGATGACTCAGCTGTTGTAGGGTGTATAGGAGGGGGAGGGGGAGAGGAGTGGGAGGTACAGGGCACTGGTGGATAGATTTGTGGACTGGACCGAACTGAACCATCTGAGGTTGAACTTCAGCAAGACCAAAGAGATGGTGACAGACTTCAGGAGGAAGAAGTCATGAAAGGCAGGTACAACTCTGTTATAAGCAGACTGAAGAGCAGCCAGCCCCACATCCAGGACCTTGGTTGTATCTGCCATCTAGTACAGCTAGCCACTGGTTGTGGCATCAAAGCAGCTCAGGTACCAGTGGAAGACATCTCGGTGGGGATATACACCCACTTTGATAAAAGGTAAATGCATATAAATTAAATAGGCATGGTATTTTTCTAGGCTTGCAGTTTATATTCTTGCAATCCTTTTTCTATTGTTCAGTGCTAAAAGATGTGAAATCTACAAAGAGTTTGTAGATTTCACTGATTCAGATCACCTGAAGCTCCTCAGGTCCTGTAGCACCAGATGGCTGAGTGTGTTAACCTGTATCCAGAGAGTGTTGAACCAGTGGGATGCTCTACAGGTACAGATAGTAACTCCAAAAGATACATACACACTTTACTATTTTTCCATTTTATGAATTGCCAGCATGCGTTCCCATTTGTACTGAAGGCCTACACAGTCACGAGGAGGTGGAGAGGAGTCCCAAAGTGTGTGATCTGGCAAGCCATCTCTGTGATCCAAGACTGAAGACCCTCTTCATGTTCCTGAGTGCTGCTCTTAAGCCTTTATCTGATTTTAATATTGCCCTCCAGGCTGGTTTCAATGATATTGAATGAATGAGTGAATAATACTAATTCATAATGAAATGTTATCGTGCTTATTGTAGCATTTTTATTTTCCTGTTTTGTTGTGATCAATGATATCTTCTGACTGCAGAAAATAATTCACAGACTTGAAGGGGGAGATGTGCAGGCTGATGAAGAGGATGCTGGGGTGCCTCATACCAGCCAGGACCATCATGGGTGTACCTCTCAGGGAGGTGGAATATGGAGAAGAACATCAGTTGGCTGATGATGAGCTCTTTATTGGAGCAGACACAAAGGCATTCATGAAGAGCACAGAGCTCCCTGTGTTAGCTAAGAAAAAAATTCAGTGAGTATATTACCTAGCAGTTATATAATTATGATGATGTGATAATTGTGATTTTTGACAGTATGAGAGCATAGGCTGTCTTATGCTGTTATAGATCTGTGAGAAGATTCTATGAAGCAGTGCTTCTGAAGATGTTCTCCTCCTTTCCTCTCGACCATCCACTCCTGAGATGCATGAAAGTGTTGGACCCTGCTGCTCGTCTTGACATTACTCCAGGGACAGGTAGATGTTAGTCAGTTGCCCGTTGATAGAATGAATGAATGAATTAAATATTGCATCATTCAGCTCTGCAATATTCAGTCAAACACCTGTTTTATTTACAGTGGAAAGGCCAGTGGCCATGTTCCCTCAGCTGAGCTTGACTGAGGATTGGCTGAGAGAGGAACTCATTGACTACCAGGTGACAGATAGCAAGCAGCTCCCACAAGAAGACAAAATTGACAGATTCTGGGGCCTGGTAGGGAAGGATGTGAGGTTCAGTGAGCTGTCAAGACTAATGAAGGCTTTACTATGCAGTCCCCACAGCAATGCTGGTTCTGAAAGGGTGTTTAGTATGGTGAGAAAGATTGTTACGGAGAATAGGATGTCATTAGACAACAGCACTGTTTGTGCTTTACTCTCATGTAAAATCAGTCACTCTGACACAGCCCACAAGTCCACTCCTTCCAAGAGTGTTAAAGAATGCAAAGTCTGCAACAAATCTGTTCAATCAGTCAGTGAATGTCACACGAGTGAAAATGAAAAGAAAAAGAAAATGTTTCACTTGAAGAAAATCAACGTGTATATAAACTGAAAATATGTACAACTTGAAAAGCACTTGGAGACCGCTGGCCTCCACCAAGCAGCACAGTTCCCCCACATATTGTAACTTACACCCAAAAGTATCACTCCTACATTTGTTTTGTTATATTGGATTCCTTGACCATGTAAACACAATTGGAATCACATTGTTATCATTATTAGTTTAATAGTTATTCGCAAAAATGGACATTTCTGTAATGGCGGTTTTCTTCTAGATCTCGCTCCATAACTATTATAGATACATCTGTTAACATACTTCTTTTGTTCAGCAGAATGTCAGTAACACTTTGGTGTTAGTTGCATGTCTGTATCTTCATTTGTTACCTCACAGTGTTGAAAAAGATGATAACCCTGATCATACTTTTACACATTATTGATGATGTCATGACCATGTCTTGTATTTTTCTTTTGTCAAGCATTCAGAGCATTTATTGTGGAGATATATACACATATCCTCAAAATGGTCCTATCTCATAATGATAAAGAATCCTTTAAAAAAATTCCTGGATCCAGACAGTGATCCGGATCACCTCCAAAATTTAACCATATGGACATATCCCAGTTTGGACATATCCTGAAATTTTTATGTAAATCTGTCCACAACTTTTTGAGTTATGTTTCAAACAAACAGACAAGCAAACTCAGGCAAAAACATAACCTCCTTGGTGGAGGTAATAAATAAATGTGCTTTAGTTCCCTTTTGTGTTTTCATTTAGGCTCTATTATAGGAATTACATACATAGGAATGTCCACACCATTTCAGTGTCAACAAAGGTAGGCCTATCAGATTCTGAGCACCTAATTGTAGTTTATAAGTGTTTGGCAGGTAGTTATTTTAGATTTATTGTAAACCTGTTTTAAAATGTAAGGGATACTGGACCTCGGCTGGGCTGGGGGGACAGCTGGCAGCGGCGGCGGAAAATTTGCCTCATTTTTAAATCCAAAACTTGACAGGAGTGAGTTAGAGACAGGGCAAGACAGAGCTTTGGTGTAATGGAAATTCTGCTCTCTCATAAAAATGTTACACTTATTTATGATCTGCAAGGCTAAGTTACATTCATGTTTAAAATGACATCTTTTGTAAGTGCTATATATAAGAATAAAGGGAAAATATAAGTTATGTGATTAGAAATCTTGCACAGATCTGTAAAAATAACATCCTGGCATAGTGAATTCTACACTCTATTATCCTACATATATACGTGGGTGAAAATATATTTGCTGTTAATGCACCTGAAGCTGCTCCTCTTTTAAAGCACAGCTCTCATACTGCCATCTGCCCCAAATACATACGAATAAGGACTCACACTTCACAAAGGCAGCTTTGACATGCATCAAAAGTTCTTAATAAGATACTTTACCTGCAAGGCATCCCATAAGTGACTGCAGCAGCAGCAGCAGTTTCCATAGCAACATCATTTTCAGTTTTCCAAGTATTCTGACATCCAATCAGAAATGTTTGGAATCCAATTTGCACGTCTCTGGTTTCCCAGTCTGTAGAAAAAAACAGTTGAGGTGAATTAGTGGTAACATTTTTGAAAGCACAGACTTTGAAAATCATTCTTTTTGTCTGTTAATCTTTTTACTGAAAATCGTAAAAATATATAAAGTGAACCACATGTTTACAGCAACAAGTTATTATATTAGATAGATAGATATAACTGTAGATAGATATAACTTTATTAATCCCCAAAGGGAAATTCAAAAGGGGTGTAACAATTCATAAAAGTTACGGTTCAATTTGTTTCGATACGTTGGTGTCATGGTTTACACACGGTGATAGATTTTCAATACAGAAAAATTTAAATGCTGCAGAAATTGTATGTTAAAAAAACTACTCAAACATTATTCAAATCACACAGTATTGTTTTTTATTTGAACAGCATTTCAAGGAACAACTGGTCAATCAAAATCCATCATCTATAACCATTTATTCCTGTGCAGGGTCTCAGGGGTCTGTTGGAGCCAATCTCAGCTGTCATTGGGCAAAAGACAGGGGTACACCTGGACAGGTCAGCAGTCCATCTCAGGGCCACATGTAGACAAACTCACACTCTCATACGTAAGGGCAAAGACTTGAACCAGGAACCTTCTTGTTGTGAGACAACAGTGCTAACCAACTAGCAACCATGCTATCTCCATTGGAAAGGGAACAAGAAATGGGGAAGGCCTGGGGACAGCCAGCCTCCTGAACCGATGGACCGTGGTGGATCCGTGGGCCACAGATTGGACGCTATCAAAATTCTAATGTCATCAAATAAGCACTTTTTTTATACTTGGAACAATGAGTAACTTTTGTTTAGCAGCATATTAAAACAAGTCAGTGATGAAACTAACATCGTAGTGTAACAGGGTTCACTTACATTCAGCATGTTGATGAAGCATTTTCAACTACAGAAAAGGTTCACGACTATAAAGGTGATAATCACTACCCTGAATTATTTGGGAATAACTGAGACTTTCGCAGCTATTCTGCTCTGCTGCAAGTTCCAGCAACAGTGTTCTGGCTGTGTGTCCTCCTTACACACTGGCATAAGTGAACTGGTATGTTTGTGGTATTTTTATGCTACATTTTGTTGTGTTTGTGTTTTGTTTTTTATGTTTCATCCACCACTCTCTTTTCACAACAAAACCAACGTGTCTCCAAACTCCGGACCTCATACTTATTGGAGGATCTTCTATTTCTGGTATGGTAACACCAAAAGTACCAACCATGTTTCAATGAGACAGAGAACGTTTTCATCCTTCACCTACAGAGGTCTACTGGAGTGGAGGGTTTTTCTTTGGAGACAGGAAGATCAGGAGTCTATGGAACAAAATGCATCTTTAACTCACACACACCTCTGAAATCATGCATACAGTATACTACTATAATCACTTGCACATACACATAAAATCAACTCTCCCGTACACACAAGAGCAACACCTCACATATAAACTAGTGAAAATTCACACATACATACTACTAAAACCCCATGCACATCGAATTGAATCCATGTATCGAACCAAGACCTTCATATTGGGCTATTCAATATACATGTATTGTTACACCCCTATATTATATATATACTTTTTTTATACACAGTTGGAGTCAACGTGGTAAATATTATTGCACAAAAGTACACTATATTTATACCCAATAAATCCAACCCTGAACATTACTTGATGTTCATAAATTACTTGAGTTTCAAAAAGGAAACAGGCATCTCCACCCACTAAAAGTAAAAAGTAAATAAAAATGGGGATAAAGAAACAAACTGGGGAGGGAGAGGGAAGGGGTGAGGGGCTGTTAAAAGATGACTCCACTAATCTTTAAACAGGGGGCCATGCATCTATCATTCAGAAGGAGGAGCCTTTATGGATTGAAAGAAAGATAGTATGAAGGGCTACCACTTATGCCAAAAGTTGTGAGTTCTGCCTTTAATTGTAAATGAAATATTTTCCACTCTTAGTAAAGACATTACATCTGTTAGCAACTGGAGGGGACAATCTTGGATTTCCAGTGGAAAATTATATTACACCTTACTGTACGTGTGTAAACTCAGCATTTATATACTGTAAATATGAACTACATTTATAGCCAATATATCGCCCAAACCCCATCCTCCATTTAACCTTCATTTTCCTGGGAATTATCACGTAGCTATCACTGTTTGAAGTATTGGGCTGTGATGTTCTCATTAAAATACATTTCTACATTTCTAGCAACACTGGACCAAGTGCTTTTAAGTAAATGTGAAAGCAATGCTGGGCATCACATCAAAGGTGTTCCCAGTTTGAGTCTCAGCTAGAGCCTTTTTGTTTGGAGCTTGCATATTTCCCATGAGTGTGTATATTTATTTTGTTTGTTCTGAATTCCCGTGTGTTGGCTTAATTGTCTGGTGGTGTAAGTGTGAGGTGTTTGTTGTGTTTGATTCTGGGTGGTTCTATAATCTGATCTGTCGAGGGTGTACCCTGCCTCTCCCCTTATGACACCTGTAAGACTTGGTGGTTTGGAAATGTTTGGAGCAGATTTAGAAAATGGATGGATAAAAGCAGTGCTAATTCTGTAAGTTTTTTCAACATTTTGCTGGGTGATTTATAGTGTTCATGGTTAAAAAAACGCAAGACCAAAGGATGGAAAAGGCTGAAATACTGGAAACTGTGGAAACCTTGTAACTCTGACACCGAAGATCTACATTACGTAGATCTGAATTTTACTGAGGACAAAAGAAATAAAACAAAGCTTATGAATAGGTAATTATAATGATCATATAAGTAATTTTAAGATGGTAAAATGATAAACATGACTGGACTAAGAATAATAAAAAGGGGAAATAACCAAAATAAAAATATAATAAAGAAGAATAAAATTATAAACTCTGGTGAAATTCAGAAGTGAATACATCAATGTAAGCACAGGACTTAAATAGAAAAGCATAGTAGAAAAAAAAATGTCCAAGCAGAAAAGTGCTCTGGATGGAAAACTTATTAGGCTACAGAGCTGAAGCTGCAGCAAGATAAAGTTTACAGAAGTTTGCTTTGGAAAGTGTCCTACTTGGCTCGCTGACCAGGGATAGGGGGAAGCTGTGAGGAGCTGCTCGCAGTATTGTGCTCAGATCTTGTTCCTGTATCTGCTGGAGCCATTACATACCCAGTTTGGGGGTTACAGCCAGCATGTCCCCAACCATGACAAGCACCACCTTTACCTTCACACCCCACATCTTATCAAAGTGGATGTGTGGTTTCAAAGCATCCATAGTCCCCACATTCTCTGCATATTACCCTGCCAATATTAGTGCTACTCTTGTCTTCACACCCCACATCTTCTCCAGCTCTTCCTTCAGACCTTGGTATTTTTAGAGCTTCTCGTATTCCTTCTTTCTGATGTTGCTATCGCTTGGGATATCCACATCTATCACCACTGTTGTCCTCTGATGTTTATCCACCACCACTATGTCAGGCTGGTTAGCCGTCACCATGAATATGATAGCCATCAGTCTGAATCTGGATCTGGAATTCCACAGGATCTTGACCTGCTCATTCCAAACCACCATCTTGATCCTGGGACTTCCAGTCCATACTGGTGCAGATGTTTCTGGGACCTCCCATCTTGTGAGGTAGACCCCGGCCTCCATTGATCTTGTGTTTAGGACCATAATCTTGTACAGCCATGATCAGAGTGTCTGTGCTGCCAGTTGTATGTTTGTACGATGTCAGCCACTTCTTCTGTTTGGTGGTGGTACATGTGATGCAGGGGCTTGTTCTTCCACAACATGACCGTATGTTGGGTTTCAGTTGCCAGAGGCATTCACTTAGCAGGCCATCAGATAATCTTCTGTATGTCTTGTTGTGAGGCTCTCTCACTTGGCCAGGGAATAACATCCAACTGTGGTGGCACAGACACACCTGCAACTGATGCTCTCCAGCGTTCCAGAAAGAGACAGAGCCATCCACTTGGATGAGCCATTGTCTGCTGATGGTCTCTTTGGGCAATCACTTAAAACATATGCAGGCAAAGTTTGATTTTAGAAAGAGGCAGATGGAAGCTGGGTGCAGCTAAATTCTCTGGCGTAATGCCACAGTCAAGCCTAGTGTGATTGCTGTATGATAGGCCTGCAGGACCATCACCCCCCCTGGTATGCTAGATGATGGCAGGGCCTTACCAACAGGTCAGGGACTTGGCAGATTGCCTCTCTCACTGGCATGTGTGGAGGAAAATTTATGATAACACTTAGATATTCATCTTATTTGCTCACATGTGGGTTTATTCAGTTATTAATCCGCATTTAGCTATGTTCCACAGTTATTAAAGACACATATGTCTTCAGAATTGAGATGAAAAGGTACTGGGTGACCCAGCTAAGAATAGAGAATCCTTGAATCTAATCATCACAGTAGACAGGAGTAGGCGTAGGCAGCAGAGACAAGACAGAGACAGAGAGAAGTTTACAGTCTTGATTACACTTCATCCAGCAACCAAGGTCTCAGGGAAGCTCCTGGTTTCTGATCACCATGTGTCTGTTCCACGTATCATTGTTGAGACGTACAAGAATGTAAAGATAAACAAATATAAATGTCCCTGTCTCAGGACTGTTCAGGGGAACTCTCAAGACGTGTGTTTGGCCATCTGCAACAGTCTCCTTGCGCAAGTGGAATAAACCTCTGTGATTCTGACCATCTCTGGTAATCTTTGGAAAAGAGAAATTTGCCACAACAGCACACCAGCATTTTCAAGCCATGAATACAGAAAACAGTTGATATAGGTTACTTTTCTCTAAGTTGTCAACACATTTGTGAGAAGAAAAAAGGCTGCAAATGTTCTGAGGGAGGAACTAAATAACACTGCTGAACAAGGGAGCAACACGGATGGTTGCTGCCTCAGAAACAACAGTTGGTACAGCTGTTAATTCATTGTTCTGGCAAAAGAGGGGTCTTGGTCCTATCCTGGACCTTCAAGTGCTAAACAAATACCTTTGAACATATAAGTTCAAAATATTAGCAGTCCAGCCTTTGAACAGTGTCGGCTCAGGAGACTGGTTTTCCATTATCAATATCATGGACCACCAGCAGTTCTCAACATTTGCATTCAAAAGCATAACCTAAAGTACCTGCTTTTGCCATTTGGGTTGTTGCTTGCTTCCCACACTTTTACCAAGTGTGTAGATTCAGCATTGTTACTCCAACAGAGAGAGAGCTGTGAACAGCAAAGCAGTCACATCAACTACTTTTTGGCTTTGGTACATTTTTGTCATACTCTGCTGGATCAGCATATTCTGGTTAGAACAGACAACACCTGTTGAGTTTGAGTTTCCTGCATAGACAGGGTTAGGGTTACGAGGTCACTTCCTCTCTCAAAACTGTCTCACTCTCTTTTGCTGTGCTGCAGTTTTCATCTCTTGTCAACCACAGCCATCCACATCCCAGGTCATCTGAACCTGGGGGCAGACCTGCTCTCCAAATGGAGTTCTCTTGTGAGAGAATGAAGGCTGCACCCAGTTGCAGTATGGGTTCAACAGAGCTGCAGTGGATCTCTTCGCCACAGCCAACACACCCTGCTCTCTGTTCTTTTCCATAAGAGATCAGGGTGCTCCCCGGGGTTGCACGCCCTAGCTCATCTGTGGCCCAATGTGCTCCAATTTGTATTTAATCCTGTGGAGATATTGGAAAGATCTGGAGAGGGTGCATCAACATTGCCTGTCACTGACTTTGGTGGGTTTGGGCCCAGAATGACTTCAACTGAAGTCGTCTCATTGTACATGTGTTGTACTGAGTGAAAGAGAACTGAATGTTATTTCTATAGTGAGGTAGAACACTGAACTGCTCCACAGATCAGCTGGGCTCAGTGAAGAGGCACTATCCAACTGAAGGAAGACCATGATCATAGTGATATTTAAGGAGGCATTCACATCTACCTTGTTTAGTTTTCATAGAACAAACTCAAATTTGTCTCCTACCTTGGTTCGGACCTTTTCGGCAGGTGTGAATACAAGCATTCGAACTCTAGTGCAGACCAAATAAGCAAACCAAGACCCAGCTGAAGAGGTGGTTTCAAAGTGTTTCCAAATTAAACTCTGGTACGGTTTGTTTCAGATGTGAAAGCAAACTGACTTTGATCCAACCCAGTTGCAAAAAAGCATATCTTTTTGGGTTTGACGGGCTCCCGTTGTTGTCACCATATTTATAGTGCTACACAACACACAGATTTGTAGCCTTCTATACATGTCCATCAGTTAGTCAACATTAGAAATGAGCCATGGGTTAACATGGAGCTCCGAGGAGACACGCTGCCTGTTGGATATCTGAGCAGGTGTTCATATAGGACAACTGCTGGACAAAACACATACAAATGATGTTGCAGTTCTGTTATTGGTTGAACGACCTTCAGCACACATATTTTTGCTTACAACTCTGGTCGACTTGCAATAACCCACAGTGTGAAAGCGAAATGCACCAAAGAAACAATAAAAACATTTTGCTTGGTCCGTACCAAAGCAAGTGAACTAACGGACCTTCCTGGTGGGAATACCCCCTAAGTGTAGCTGGGGTCTCGCACTTGTCATCACTTGTCCACTAATAATGCCTAGAGGTTTAAAGGCTTAAAAGTGTGGTTAGAGGTGTCTTCAGTCAAGGGCACGTTGTCTACATGTGCTGTACCTCGTTCCTCTCCTTCAGGGAACACAAATTATAGACATAACATTGTACATTGTATATCAAATGGGATTAAAAACAGTTGCGAGGGCTCTCCACATGTGAAAACTAAAGTAGTTTGATCAGCTATGAAAGGTTTTACATTTGAAGACTTAATAATAATCTCTTCTTATCTGATCTTAAAATGACAAAAGCATAATCTTAGCTGAACATCAACATCTATATGACATGTTGCACTTGATCACTGTCTATTTAACAAAAAAAAGTCAAAATGAAGAATCAGTGTGACAAAAGCTAACCGATAATTCAAAAGTTTGTATAACAATATTTAGTAGAAATAACTTGAAGTAACTGTTTTCTATATAAAGTTGTAAGACTTCTGCATATATATGGAAGAATTTTCACCCACTTGGTTTCATACCATGAACTCATTTCATACATTCTTTATCTGCACCTGCTAATTCCTGTGCAGTGTCAGGAAATCTGCTGCAGCCTATCCCAGCTCTCTTTGCATCATATTATTTGTTATTTGAATTGCAGGTCTCCTAAAGTTCTGCATTTCAATCAGGTTGAGGTCTGTACCTTAACTGGCCTATTGCCACACTTGTATTTGTTGGTGTGATTTGGATCTTTGTTCTGTTCCATGAACCAGTTTCAGCTTTTGTTTTTAGACAGAAAGTCTCACATTTAAATCTAGAATACTTGTATGGTATGACTCAGTGACTGCAAAGACACAAGCAAGCATGTGATTATATTAACAGGCCACAATAAATAAACAGCCACATGCCTCTTTGACATTCATTTATGCTGATAAACATTGATGAAAATGTATGTATTCAAATTGCAGATCATTTACAAAATGATTTGCTATGATCTGATGATGAATTTATTTTAAATATAATTGTAAAAAAGCTTTAAAAAAGAAAGTGGATTTACTGAAAGGCTTGGCTCCAGTATTTATTTGCTACACTAGAAGTTCTGAAGGTTAGTTTATCCCTAAAGGTTTAATCAGCGCATGATTGCTATTAGGTTCCCAAACGGATGTTGCATTTATATCTGGTAGAGCTCCTAAACTACAGACTTCAAAGACATTTACATCACTAACAGTAGTTTCTTTTAACCACATTTTAACCTAATTGCTTTTGGCTTCTTATCCTTTATTTCCTAAACAGAAAAAAATATGATTAACTGTAAAGCACATTTGAAAGCATCAAAAACTCTATTTCTTATATTTATGGACTGACCATCTTTCCTTTCTCAGGTCAGTCGTGCTGAAGATGTGTCAAGTACTTCTTTCCACTCATTTGTAGGTATTGTTTCCAATTATTTGACAGTGGGTGTACTGATCTTAACTCTTGTGCAAAGATAAAGCATAATCAGAGTGGAATAATCTAATTAGAGAGCACAGACTGTACTCTTAGGACTGCAGTTACTCTCTTTCACTTAGTTTTCATCCAGTCTGTTAAAGTCTATTTTACTATCAATACCTTGCTTGAAATACATCCCACCCTTTTCAACTCGACCTGATCAAGCACCCCAACAGCTAAAAATAACACACCTTACAAAGCTGCTCTTGCATTTTGTTGTTGTAATGTATTTAGTTACTCAAAGCCAGCGAAATGGAAGTTGATAAATGGTCTTGCTACAGGAGGATTATTCAGCAGTGCCACGTTAACAAAAGTACTGTTTGGCCTTAGCAGAGTTTGTTACAACTATGATGGGCATGAGGGGAGCAGATAGTCACCAGAGTGCATTTAGTCATCAGGAAATTGTAAGACTAAAAGACTTCCACTCATCATTCTGTTAATAGTTTATTAATTTTTTCACATGCAAAATGAAGTGTCTCTTCTTTGAAGAAGAAACCTTATTTGTCATTGCCTACATCTACACATAGGTACACAACAAAATTGCAAATGATACTCAGAGCTCTGAGCAGCTGTGTCTCTGTGTTCTGCTACATATGAACCTCTGAGTCATGTTTTTGGATTGTGGGGGGAACTGAAACACCCGGAGAAAACCCATGCAGACACAGGGAGAACATGCAAACTCCACGCAGAAAGGTCCTGGGTCCAGGTATCGAACTCAGAAACTTCTTGCTATTATCATTATTATTATTTTATTTTTAATGAAAACTACTCCTCTGCCCAGTGCATTACAAAAAGTGCTACAGTGATATAATATACAGTAAGAGTGATCAAAAGATTATAAAATACGATCAAATTTTATTGATCCTATAGCAGGGAAATTCATCTGTCAGAGCAGCTCACACGACAATATAAAGTGCAAGAAACATATTAAATAAAATTAAAAAAATTGTTAATTAAGCAATAAACTATAGATTAAAAAAGATAAAATACAATATAGAAAAACTAAAGATACAGGATATATACATAGGATGAATTGGAGAAGTGTGAGGGTTTACGTCTGTGAGTTATTGCACAGACTCGTCTGTGGAGTGTAAAAAGAGAAAAGAAAATGTGAAAAGACCAGAGTACAACTACAACTGTAAAGTTGAACAGTCCAACAGTGGTGGGAATGAAACATCTGTGGTAGCTCCTTCCTACACCGAGGGTGAATCAGTCTGAGGGACCTGCTCAGAGCCTTCACTGCCTGATGCAGGGGTTGTTGATAAATGGAACACTGAAACAGCAAATAAAGCAAACATTTGTTTTGTGACCACAGAAGCCAGTTGCCCTCTGTGAAAGCTCTATTTCTACTGTAGAAATATAACCCAGTACACCAACTTTGCATAAGAAACAATTTATCTTGGATGTCAGCGCAGCATTTGCCAGCACCAGATTCTTCTGAATAGATCAGAGCAAGTTGTTAGACTTAAAGGAGCTACATTAAAATGGTTCAAGTCATATTTATCAGACCAATTTCAGTTTGTCCATGTAACTAATAATTGTTACAATCGTACAAGGGTCAGCTGTAGAGTACTGCAAGGTTCTGTTCTTGGACCAACACTTTTCTCTTTAGCTCAGATTAGATTCAGCTTCATAGTCATTACCCATGTACAGGGACAGAGCAATGAAATGCAGTTTAGCATCTAACCAGAAGTGCAATAATGCAGCATATGCAGCATAAATAATGTGGTAGTAAACGCAGGATTTACAGTGTATACATAATATTTACAGATGGAAAGCACAGGTGAAACCATCTCTAATCTGACTAAATTAGTGCAGTTTATATCCAAGTGAGAGAGCACATAGATCGACTGAGTACCATGAACATATTATACAGATGGATATGTGCGTTAAATGTCAGTAGACTATAAACAGGAACAATAATATAATTTACAATAAAGGAAATAGGCGGATGAATACAGATAAAGTGAACATTAAACAGTGCATAAATAATAGCAGTAGCTACCTGATCTTCCTAAACCAGTGCATACTGGTACATAGAATTGCGCAAACAGGTTGTTTAAGTGTGCGTGTGCAGAGTTCACCAATGACACAGCTCTGGGGAGTCTGCTGGTCCTCAGTCTGCTGGACCTCAGTCTGCTGGACCTCAGTCTGCTGGTCCTTGTTCGGAGGGTTCTGAAGCACTTTCCTGAGGGCAGGAGGGAAAACATTCCATGTGCAGGGTGGGAGGAGTCTTTTAGGATGCTGCGAGCTCCACGTAGACGGCGTTTCCTCCGGACGTCCTCAGTGGCAGGGAGTGAAGTATCACCTGTGTCTTGTTAAACCTCTTGGTCTTGTCTTTGTTTGCTCTTTGCTGGTCCATACTGTTTCCTCCTTTTGTTCCTGCCCTGCATTCTTGCACTTTGTTCTCCTTTGCCTTGCCACGCCCGGAAAATAGAAATCATTATTTTGGATTACTCCTGCCTCCTGCATTTGGGTCCTCCCACCACAACCTCCTAACGTGGCCTTAGTGCTCCTGGTGCCCTCCTGTTGCGCTGGCTGGTGCCACCCCTGGATTCTGGACTGGGTGGTTCCTGTTGCCCGGACATAAATTTGACCAGCGATGACCTGTACAGCCACATGCCATCATTTCTCGCAAATGATTTAGGCCTAGATAACTGGCACATGTTCTGGGGAAGACCTGGGGCCTCCTGTACAAACATCTGTGTGGATTTTATTTCAAAATATTTGTGTGGAATTCTGCCTGCATTGAAAAAAAAGAAATTCAGATGTACTAAACTGTGTGTACAGATGAATCCCATCCCTTACGCACAAAAGAGACAGTTCACAGTGTTTGATGTTGGGGCCAGGGAAAATGTTTTATTTGGAATTTTATCATTTGGCGTGATATTAAAAGAAAAAAAAGGGAGTCAATGCAGTGGGCTCAGAAAACACCACTGTAAATGACCAAAGAAAGAAAGTCAGACATTGAAGGTGAAGCAGAAAGCTGTGGTGCACTGGCAAGATTTGGCCAGAACCCGTGGTGGATTTGGGGTCCATAATCTCACACCATTTGTGTTCCATTGTGTAGGACGCCACATGAAGCACAATGCCTTGTCAGGGCGATATACTAGCATAACCACCCCGACCGTGACATAAAATACATATCATTAAATAAAACATTCATGGAATGCCAGGGAATAAAAATTAGTTTTTAGTTGAGCACAGGTGTAACATGGTCCCGCCTTCCCGCTCTGGTTAGAAGGTGAGCTGCAGCTTTCTGAACTAAGACGGGATCCGGAGGAACAGCTGATGCCTGCATACAGTGGTTGCAGTAGTCTAGGTGAGATGAAACAAAGGCATGTATGGCCTTGGATACAAGCCTTAACTGGAAAAATATAATTTAACAACTGTGCTAATTTGTTTCTCCATTTTGAAGCAAGAATCCAGAATTACACCAAGGTTTTAGCAGTATATTTGACATGGTCCAAGGGGGTCTAGGTCTACATATGAGGCACAGGCAGCAATGGGACAAGAACTAGGATCTCAGTTTTATTTTCATTAAAGTTTAAAAAAATGTAAAGCCATTCAGGCTTTGATGTCCTCTAGACAGTCTAGTAAATGTTTAAAAGACTGGAAGTCATTATGTTTTAATGGTGATGGAAAGAGATGTTATACTTTCTAAGAATGGATCCTAAGGTGGTTTAGGAAAAAAGTATAAACAAGAATGGACCCTTGAGGAACACCACAAGGGAACGGGCCAGAGGGGGATACTGATCCCTCCAGGCAGACAGAAAAACGTCTGACTACGTAGGATCTACCAAACCATTCCAGAGCAGTGTATCTGATGCCAACACAGTGTTCCAGACGGGAGATTAATACGTCACGATATACAGAGACAAATGCAGCGCTGAGATCAGGGAGGATCAGGATGGCAGAATCTCCAGAGTCAGTGGCTAACAACAAATCATTAAAAACCTTAAGTAGTGCTGACTCAATGCTATGGAGGGCTTTAAAACCTGACTGGAGAGGTTCCAGGCTAGCATACATATGTAGAAAAGACTGCAGTTGCTGAAGCACAAGTTTCCCCTGAATCTTAGATTAAAATGGAAGTTTTGAAATAGTTCTGTAGTTGGAAAGGACTGAAGTGTCTAAATTAGGTCTTTTAATCAAACAGCATCCTTAACAACAGCATGCTGAAATTTCTTTTGCACGACACTGGAGGCAAGGCTTCAGTTCATAATCGCTAAAACGCTGGAACCTGCAGTCGCAATTGTCTGTCTAATGAGAAGCGAAGGAACAGTGTCTGTTGGAGCAGATGAAGTGCTCATTTGCCCAATGGTTTTGTTCAAGAAACTGAGAGATACTGGCTCAAACTGGCTGAAAGTCACAGGGCAAGTGACAGAGATAGAAGGGTCAATAGAGGGATGGGATATAAGAGCTCTGATGCTGGATTTTTTCACCACTCACTGAGGAGGTGTCCAACTCAACAGGCTGGTGGTTATTGGGAGCAGCGTTAATAGTTCTGAAAAGAAGACAACTGCGTACGACAATATCAGAAAAATATTTACACATATTTCATTTCTTGAACAACCATGTCAGAAGACACATCCTACAGGCGTGGAAAAGATGTTCATCTGTTTCAGAAGGGTCAAATTATAACAATTATGAAGCACAGAAAACATGGAGGGATAGTGGGAAGCCATCATCTTCGAAGAACAAATGTGGTGGCAAAACATGGTGAATGATGGTGATCGGTGATCACTAAAATGTTTGGTGAAATCAAATCGTAAACAAAAGAAAAACAAAAAACAGTAGAACTCCAGGCAGAAATTAATGCAACTCTGTCTCCTGTGACATCACTGATGATCAACCATCACACTACAAGTCTCTGAAATTCATGAACTGGAACAGATTGCTATCGTCAGTGAAAATGTCACTTAAACTGTAAAAGGTCTGTTTTTAAATGCTTTCAGGAGAGATGTACTGTGTTATCAGGAAGAATCAATCCAAGATTACTAGAAAAGGTGAAGATGTTTTTAAGCTTCATATATGTGAATACGTCCCCAGCCTCAGACCCCTACCTCCGGCAAATCAGTTGTTGCAGCGTGATGTTGCTCTCATTCAGCGCTCAGTTAAAGTCATTCCCAAAGAGAGGCCATGTTCAACACTGTTTGAATTAAGAAACACTGCTGGCTCAGACTGTCGGTAAAGATTGATCCCAAAGAAGCACAGCGCCTCAAAATCAGAAGCAGGGAAGTGGCAGCGTATCATTAAGCATCACTAAAGCAGGAATTACAAACAAGGCCTTTATAGAAGCAATGAGACATAATAAATAGAGCATGGAAAGCAGTAGTCTCACTGAGGCAATTTAGATGTTTTTTTATGCATCTAAATATTAAAAAGAACACAGATATGGGACCTGGTAGTGCTCTGCTGAGAACTTCACAGAAATACACAGCAGTGTGCTCTCAGCTGCTTTTTCAATGACAGTGGGACGTACTTGTGACACTTACACTTATTTAGGATTTGACTTGGACTAAAATGTTGAATAATTTGTTATTAGTAATGTGTGGATGTTACTCAATGTAGATAAAATTGTTTCATTGAAATCCTCTGTTCTAAATAACCAATGATGATAAAGATGAGGATTCATTTTTATCTGCAATCATTGTTTTGTTTTTTTTGTTTGTTTGTTTATTTGTTCTAACAGATGTAGTTTTTTTTTTACTTGTAAACAAAATACACAAAACACAATGAGCCGACTGTGCCGTTTGAAAGATGAGAATTCTTTGTCACACATTGTTCAGCTTGTCAAACAGTTCTGTTGCACCAGATTTACACAACAATGCATGACGTATATAAAAGCATCGAGCTCTCTGGTAAAGTGGCATCGGGGAAATAGCTTCCTTATCTATTATGGTACTCTGGAAAATCTAACACTGCTATTTACTCTGGAAATACTGTCGGAGAGCAGCTAAATTAATGAGCATTACACTGTCCAGCAGAATGTCTGTGTGAAATAATGTCAGAGTAACAGAACATCAGCTGCAGTGGTTCAAGAGCTTCCAGAGACTCTGAAGCACCATTTCTTTTCTGTTTTCTTTTTGACATACAGTGTATTAGATCTTTATTGGCTTAATCTGCAGAACATTATCTTAATTATTCATTTTACTTCCAGGTAATAAAATGTTTTTAAAAAATGAAAATCAGTATTTCAGTGTAGCTCAAAAATGGCATTGATAGTAAACAAATTTTGAACATTTATGAAATTTCCTTAACAAAACAGCTTTCATCTACTGTTTTTTCATGCCTTTAGTCTGCCGGTGCAACAGAGTATTTATAAAGGTCTGCTTAAGACCCACATTATGACATTTGTTCCCATTTACCTGCTGTTTAGTAGATTCAAGCATCACCAAATCATTTCTGTCTGACATGTTCATATACATTAAGATGTCAGATTTTTTTTTTTTCTGGAGCCAAAACCAATAGCATCTAATTGCTATTTTAAACTCAGTACAAGTGAAATAAGTTAAGTTAAAACAAAGAATAATTTTTGTTTTTGCAACAAAACAATGTTTAAATGAGTCAATGATAAAACTGCTTTGACTTATCTCCTGTAGATTGATTACTGAGCTTGTTATTTTATCACTAATATTATTGTCTTTTGTTTTGCCAACCAACCAAGCCTAAACTAACAATTTATATGTATACATATACATGTGTATATATATATACATATACACACATGTGTCTGCATGTGGGGTTTGCAAAATAAATACCACTTTGAAGTAATCGTAATAACTGAATCCACCAAAGTGTAGGAAAAAAGATGGTGCAACAAGTCTTGTTACCCTCATCCTCTTTGACTGTGCCTGTATACACTTTTAACTACTTTTGATAAGATTACAGTACTATGACTAACGTAGAGTGCCCGAGTGACTGTAATGTCAGTACTTTAAGGACATCCAGGAATAAAACAAGGCAGCATGAAGAGTAAAAGCTTCATACAGCCACAAACCAAAAGACCATGGATGTACCTTTACTTTCTCCTCATCATTTGTTCCTTCAGAGAGCTTTGCTGAAGAAACATGAAATAAAAATTACTGTGATGGCACAGTTCTTCAAACGCTTCTTCCTTAGGAATCCACGCAATTAAATATTTATGCCGTATCTCTGAATGCGCCTGTACCGGGGTATTTCTAATGTCACTTCTGTGCTCCATCACTCCCAAAAAGAGCCTGAGCCATGTGCTTCTTGGGTTTGAGTACATGGCCCAACATAAAAGGCTGAATCGGGGCTGCCTCTGGATCCTATCCTGCTCAAAGAAGCAAGCAGCAGCAATAAGATACATGTAACATAGCTGTCGTATTCACATGTGCAACATATGCTAAAGCTAACGAGTTCTTAAGTCTATTTAATTATCTGTATTTTACATCAGGATTATGCTGCTTTGTCTGGTAGGTTTCTGGTATATGACATTCAAATCCGTTTCCAAACTGTCTACATTACCCAACCCATTTCTGAGTGCTTTTGAGGCTTTCCAACTGATATCTTACTCCCATGCTTACAAGAAAAAGACCACGTTGAGGAAAAATCCCCAATTCTGAGCCCTTGCAGGATAAAGAATTCTCATTTTTTCCTTGTACAGCTCTTGTCAAGTCAGATGACAAGCCTGTGGAAGACATCACTTACAGAGCATCTCTGAAAGTGTTCTTTAGTCACACGCAAGCCTCCATACATCCACACGCTGATGCTCACATACTCGGTCCTGTCTTACCCTCACCCTGACACATATGTTCCTAATGTTTGTGGAGCAGACAAACTTCAATGTACTGTGCTTCTTTTATATTTTGATAACTGCTTTAGGCAAATGCTGCATGTCAGGTGTGCCAGAACTGCACAGATGATGATTCATATTAAATATATAAAATAAAGCTTATATGATATTTGCTGACTCCAGGTCCAACACCAGCCACAGAGCTTATGTTTGAGACTGGAATGTACAATTATAATGACGATATAGTGACATGGAGGTGGATTTATTCTGACCTGTTTCATAAGAAACCATCACTCATTATTGTAAAGAAATAAAATAAAAAAAAAAAAGATAAAATAAATAATAATACAAATCTCACTACTGCTTTGGACACCTAAATATGTGCATTTTCTACAATTCATTAATAAATTTCAAATCTTTAGAGTGTTAATGCATCTTTGAAATCAGTTTTTTAGACAATTGCTATTACTATTACTTTTTTCATCTAGTCTCGACTCATTCAGGACCCACGTCGGTGGTCAGGCAGCGATCTAATCCTTGCGGATTATCGAGGGGAGGGTCAACATCCGAGGATTACTGAACATCTGCACGGATTCTGTCGCAGAGCCGCAGATTACTTTGCTTTCAGCATGATAATCTCACAACCAAGTCTGGACGGGGAAATGGGATCAGAACAGGGTGAAATTCAGAGGAGGCAATCTCGTGTGCTGCCTCTTAAACACAGCCGCAAGCCTTTAAAGTAATCTGGGAAAAGTTAGGGTCTGAGCTCAGCTGCCACCAGCTGATCTGATCCATGAGTGTGACTGAAGTTAAACAAATAACAATAATAATAATAATGATAATGGTAACCTGACCTGTTGTGTGCAGCAGTGATGTCTCCCGTAAATTCACAGCCGCAGATTAATCCGTATTTTGGATAAAAGCGTGCACGCGTTCATCACGCTCCCGGACATAAAAGCGCCTCCTCGGACTCTGCGCCAAAGATGCTGCTGCTCCTGTCTTCAGACGACCTCAGCGTCCATGCAGCTTCTGTGTCTCTTTGTGTCGCTGTGGGTGCTTGGTCTCGCAGGTTGAAGCTCATTTACACCGCTGCGTCATCTTCCCTCCTACCCCACCTCTGGAGCTCAGCAGAGGGACACACGTGTCCAGGAGGAGAAGACCGACAATGAAAGAGGAAGCTCGCTGTCTTGTCTGTCTCCCTCTCACTGTTGCTCCACTCATCCAGGCGGAACAGATTCCCCTCGTTCCCTCCCCACCCCCCTCACATCCTTCTCCCTGTCCTCCAACAGGAATGTTCCTGCAGTTGATGGACCAAAAAACCTGTTGGCTTGGTTGTTTTACTTTAGCGTCCAGTTTAAGCGATATTTGATGCCAGCGTCAATATAACAATAGCTATATTTTTTTTAACACTAACTCCTCATTTCATATGGAACTATGAGATGGAGGGTAAAGCTACTGTTTTTGTGACACAGTGGTTCTTTAAACAGCCATTCAAAGTATCAGAACCATCTCAGATGACACACTGTGAATTCCGATGTAAAGTTTGCAGTGTCAAATGTGTGCAATGTTTACAGTGCGCGTGTGTGTGTGTGTGTGTGTGTGTATCTATATATAGGCTATCATGGAGATCAATTGCTTATTAACTATTGAGCTGATTGTCCTGCTCTCTTCATATCATCAGCAAAGCTTTCTTGCTCTCTTTTTTGTCTAAATACAGCCACACCAAACTTCCCTCTGCTTACCCTGAGTTGTAGACACACAGCACATGCTCATCTTTTATTTTTGCAACCCATAAGATATGAGTTACTTATATAATAATATACATTTACATATACCTGTAACTAATCCACTTTGTCCCAGGTCTCAACCATTACAGTTATATGGAGTTGTATCAGTGCCCCTTACAAAGGTCATTAACATTTCTGAACATTGTTGTACTGCAGAAATCTACATTTTTTTCAGCCTCTAAGACAAAAAACAGACAAAAAACCCAAAAAAAGCTGGGATAGGCTCCAGCAGACCCCCGTGACCCTGTACAGGTAATAGCGGGTATGGATAATGGATGGATGGATGGAAAACCCAAACATCCTCCGTACATCACAAAGTAGAACGAAAAGTGGGCCCATAAACCTGTACTGCTGCACACCTTGAGATGTGTTTTCATAAACAAATGATGTGTAAACTGGTGTATTTCTTAGTACAGTGGTACCTTGAGTTACGAGTGTCCCAACATGCAAGTTTTTTGACTTGCAAGCAGAATTTTGAGTTACGAGTTCCGAGGCTTCAGGCACGCTGCTGCTAGCTGGCTTGTTGAGTGAATCCATCCAGCATCCTGCATCACACTTCGCTTTGTTACCCTACCAAGGAAGCATCTCTCGTGTTTTCTGCTCGCATTTGTGCAGTTGTTGATCCATTTCTTCATTTCATTTCTGAAACATTGTGAATGGCAGGATTAAACGAACCTCCTTGGGGAGGTTTTTATTCAAACTCGCTGCAGATGAAATTGAGGAAAGTGTGGCGAAAAAGCCAGACGTCAGTGAAGATGGTTAAGTTTCTTTTTCTTCCCCAAAGTTGTAAACCTCCTCCACTCTCGCCTCCTCCTCCAGCATCTTCTGTCAGTAAGCATCTGATCTCCATATGAATAAAGATAAATACACTTTATAAAACCAGTTTATTTATTTACATTCTCTTTTATTACATTTAATTATGTTTTTATACAATGTTTATTTTTTATAAATAAATTTAAGATGTAACTAAAAAGAATCAGGGTGGTTTTTTGGTGGGCTGGAGCAGATTAATGGCATTTCCATTAATTTCAACAGAGAATATTGATTTAACCTACGAGCTATTCGACTTATGAGCTCTGTCAGGGAACAAATTAAACTGTAATTCAAGGTACTGCTGCACTTCAGTGCCACAAAGCAATTTAAATGCTGAAGGAAAAGGTTAAATGAGAAGGAATTATAACATTCCAAAGAGATAAAAATTTCAACTTTCAAAAATGAGTTAATAAATTATGCAACTGCGGTTGTGAATATTAACAAATTAAATCATGTTTTGAAGAATAATAAAAATAATTAAAAGAAATAATAGACTAAAGAATTGTTAGAATCACAGTTTTACACTTGTCCCCTGTTTTTGGTTTAAATTTGCATTTACCATATAAGCCAAACCTTTCCTGATTGGACACTGTATCATAACTGAACAGATTAACAGGTTTATGCTTATTTGGGATATATTGTTCAGGAAACAAGCTGCTCCTACAGGCTGCTGATTATCCACAAATCTGCTTGTTTGCAACTCCTTGTTCATTTGTGCAGCTCCATTTAGACTCCTGGTAGACTTCTTGCATCACTCCTTTGTTTGTAGATCAGTGCAATCTTGGAATCTTACTTGTAGACTTGGGTCTGTTTCAGAAAATGGGTGATGAAGAAACTCTGAATACGTTGAATCTGAACTCAGGAAAACTTTTCAGTTTTCGCAAAGCGAGGTTACTTAACCCTGAGTAAGAGGGTTCAGGTGAGCCAGTTTTGGGAACTGAGATAACTCATCTTTGGAGTCTGTTACCGTGGTAACTGACTCTGTGAACTGAACCTGGCCAGCAGCAGTTTTACTTCAGCATACCAGAGTTACTTCCTGTCTCCTCTCCTTCATGACACTGAAACGGGTTCACGTCTGAGTTATGAAATGTCAGGTTTGCATCAGGAAAGTATGTTGAGGATCTGAATAGATCGCTTAATAGTTTAATATGCTCAAACCAACCATGACTTTTAATTGTTTGATTTTTTTTTTTGTTACCATTAGCTTTATGATATTATCCTTCTGTTTATCACAAGTGTCACCTGTAGTATGTCCATATTTCACATCAAAAATTATATAAATATTAATTTTAATAGCTATAATTTATGTACAAATGTCTGTTTTCTTAATAACTACGTGGATACTAAACACGTCCGAGTTTATTCCTTGATATGGTAGTAGACTGTCAGTAAAGTGACCTGACTCATAAGCTTCTTGAATTACTTCTCTTTTTATTTTTTCCATTTCTCTGAAATGTTTTAAAGGTGAATACAGCTTAACCAGTTAGTTTGACTTGCCTGTCTGAAATATGTTTTATACCTTAACTGTTTCATGTCAGCACAGTTTCACCTGCCACTAAATAATTAAATTACGCATCAACTCTGTAATGTCTCCTCATCAGCTGCCTTTCCTTCACCACTGCAGTCTTCTTGCTGCAGAAAGTCACATGACTGCAATAAAATCTCAAATTAAAGAAGATTAGGAGGATCTCTTCCGTGTACTGGTGTTGCCATGGCGAGTCATGATATGGGAGCTCCACTGATGATGGATTTTTACAGTCGTGGTCAACTGAACCAACTCAGAACAGCTGATCTGGAACCAGAAACTCAGAGTTTCTGAACTCAGAGTTAGTTTCTTGTCTCCGAGTTAGTTTGTTGACCCAGAGTTAGTTGAACCTCCTTTCTGAAACAGACCTCCCATGTGCACTATTCACGAGGTGCACCAGCATGCATGTTTAACCTGAATAGTCTATCTACCCCTATGCCATCTCTTATTCCATCTTGTAACTTATATCTTATAAGAATTAAGCAAATTAAAATATGCATGCACAATATTTTCACACTGAATATGTTAAGATGCTAAGGTGCACTTTTCTATCGTAAATAAAGATCTTCCTCTAAGATTCAAAAAAGCCTCTGAAGTAAGACAGTCTTTGACATTTTTGACAGGATCCAGTTGCTTTTTGTCACAATTCAGCTCAAAAGCTATGACAAAAAAAGGGAGACAGCCATACCAATAATGAGTTGTTTTATTTAAACAGAACAACACACAACAGAAAAAACAACAAGGAAAACTATGAGATGTGGCAGTCAGTAAAATCAGCAGGGAAGATGAACATGGGTGACTGAGCGAGCAGTAGAGGTGAACATGTTGTTCACGCTAAACCAAAGATATGTGAGGGAGAAGAGCTTAGGGGAAGAAACACTTGGACGTTTGGAGCAATATTAAATCTTCATGACTGATTAATTAATTGCCTTGACAGGTAGCGCTCAGAGGAAACCAAATTATTTTTGTGAAACCTAAAAACTACAAGTAACATAAAACATAAATATATGGTTAGATGACACGTCTAACTTAATTCCAGTTGGTTTTGACCACTCAGTGCACAAGAGAGCCACCACGTGAGATCCAAAATAACTTCAAATAGAATTTCTCATCACTGTATCTCCGATAACTAAGAACAGAACCATTGTGTCTGAGTCAGTTGTGAATGTGAGGACTCACTAGGAGGTTTCAAAGCCTCCCTTTGACAGTCACAAGACCCACCCCCACCTCACAACTACCATCTGACAACAGCAGAACAGCATATGATATAGAACAGAGCTGTCATCCTCAGCAGCATGGCTCTCATTACTTAGGCTGTATTTATCCAGCCATGCACAGGAAGTCTGCACTTATCGGGCCTTTTTATCAATCGCCATCAAGGCCATATATTAGTACTGACAGTATTTTCTTTGTAGTCATCATTAATTCAGCGTGCTGCAGTCATTTATCAGTGGGGTAATAGTTTGAATGAATGCTGTAAATGTCTCTCTGGTCTAAAAAATGTTTTTGAAGATCACCAGAGCCTCTTTATTATTTTTTTATGATATTGTTTCAGTGGACATTACACTAATTGAGCTGCCTGCACACACATTTACACTGCTGCATAATTTGTGAACCTGTGCTGTTTAAAACCTCATTTCCAAATATATTGGAATCATACCATCATGTAGTTAACCCCAGTTCGTCTTGTTCCTCTACATTGGTTATGATAGCGTTAGCCGGTAATTGAAGCTGACTTTCATGACAATAATGGCTCAGCTATATTCATTGTTTCTGTCATTGTAATTTCAGCCGTAACAACAATGTGTATTTACTGTTTTCTTTTTTTTTTTTTTTTTAAACATTTTGCATAATATGCAGCACCAGGGCTGAAAAGTCAGCACATAAAAGCTTTTGTTACATTTTTTAATATAAATGTTTGTTGTCAGCATGCACAATAGATTGTCACCTTGCTCTTATAAAATAAAATAAAGTGGCAAAGCCACTAGAGATGGCCTTTAACTTGTAGCATAAGCAATGTGTAAATGCTGCTGTGGAACAATTAAGAGAAAAGACAGTTAAAACTCTATTCAACCTTTGATGGAGACAGATAACCCTATTTTATGGGCTGTGCCACAAAGCAGAAAATTACTTCCTGAAAAGTCATTAGCTTATTTTATGGAGTGACACACCCTCTTGTGACCAATACTCTGCATGTTTTTCTGTCCTGAACACAGAAAAAGGGTCTGAGTGGAAATGCTCTTATGTACAGTATATTCACTGGTGATTCTGCAGCAAATGTAATTTCCAGCAGAGTAGTTGGTCTGTTTTCAAGCAATTACTGTGAGATCTTTTCTGACAATTAGCTGAGACGCTGAATTGAAGATAGTTTTTTGTTTTTAAAATTAGCATTTTAAAAAACAAGGATGAGCACAGAGATAGATTTTCTTAATCTCATTAGTTTTGCACTCTACCAGTCGAT